>PVKP010018242.1:0-44610 GCA_004027715.1 Plecturocebus donacophilus | reverse complement strand
CTCCCTCTCCCTTCCCTTCTACCCGCCCTCCCTCCTCCTCTTCCTCTCCCTCCCCCCTCAGTACTGCTATTCTCCCCTCATCCCTTCTCCCCTCCTTTCTCCTCCCTGACTTCTTTTCTCTCTTTCCTCCCCTTTCCCTTCTTATTCCTTATCAGAAGAAATAGGTCAAATAGCTAGTTTTTCTACTCCAAGAATCAAAGCTTCCTCCCCTCCAGAGGTTCTTCCCAGTGACCTAAAGGCAAAAAATTCAGCACACAATAATTAGCTATTAATTTGCCTCCCTTGGTTAGACAGATGGGGCTGTTCATGCCCAGAAAACACTAATCTGTGAAAAATCAGAGGTATTTTAAACAGACGGGTCTTTACTGTTACTGCTCTCCTTTTAAAGAGCCACACATTTGCCTGACTGGAGGCTTCTCACACGGCCTTGCTTCCCCCACCCAGACAGCAGGCCTGGAAGATGATTACAGAGGTGTTTATGAGGAACAAGAGCTGAAGAAAAGTCCCTAAATGTCTAGCAAATGTGGACCCACAGGAAGGGCTCTGGTGGAGCTTGGGCCAGACCTCTCCCCAGCCCTCCCACCCTGCGCAACTCCAGATGAAGCGGGCAGAGGGACGTTCTCTGGAAGCAGAGGAAGTTTGAGTTTCAGGACCCCTCACTTGGTCTGGCCCTCCAAGGCCCTGGGAAGATCCCCAGCACTGTGTTCCCATGGTCTTGTATTTTTGTAAGATTTGTAAAAAAAACATCATTTCAACGGGTTCAACTGCTGTTTCTTTCCCCTACAGCTTTCTTTTCCTCATAGTTCTCCTCTGATCAGATGGTATTGGAATAGCTGTGGGCATTTGGGAGATCCAACTAAGGGAAAGCTGAATTGAGAGTGCATTTAGTTTAGACTGAATGGAATATGTTCATGTGGGCTGCAGTCACTTCTGTGTGTGGCTAAGCCACTGCTGTCCACCCCAGAGTACGAATGACTTACAGAAATAATGTACAAGGCTGAATTAAATATAAACGTGTCCTATGGTGCCTGGCATCAGAACTCCGTGGGCAGTGGAGGAAAAACAAGGTTTGAAATGCACTGAGCTAGACTGGAGATTCTGTTGAAAATTCTTCTAATCATGAGATGTGTAAAATAGTGTTCGATGATGCCTTGTCAAAATTCGGGAAATTCAGGAATATATTCAAAGACAAAGCGTGGACACTGATAAGTACACTGTGCATTGCTTATGGGAACTGCATAAAATAAAATTTATCAGAAATCTTGCATTTGCAGGGCATTACCCTGTAGCAGTGAGGCACATTGCAAGTGTGTCTGTGTGTAAGGAAGCGTGCTTTAATCCCTTCCAACTATCAACAATTTTGATCAGTCTTGCTAGAGGAAAGACTGCCTTATCTTTTTATTCTCTAATATAAAATCATTATCATAAAGAGTGTAGCAAAGTCAGTAGGCAAAAATACCAGAAGAAAAAGTTATTTTAGTGGTGTATCAGGCAACTAATTAATTAGAACATTTTGTATTTTTTTCTGGATTTTGAGATGTCTATTGCATTTGCCAGCTTTAAAAACATATGGGTTTTCTTTTTTTTTGGTAATTTTTCCTTCTGAAGAGTCACTTTCACTCCCAATTTTGTATTTATATTTTTGCATTATTTTCCTTAAAGAGAGAGCCCCCCAAATTGTATACGCCTCAGGCCCCACAGTCTGAATCCTCCCTCTGGGCAGATGCTAGAAAAACGTTCTATGTTCTCTGCCTTGAGAAACCCTGCTCCAGGCTGGGCACACAGATTCCCAGGGCATTTTAGTTAATGGGTGGTTGCAGAGGTAGCAGGTCACCTTCCCTCCAGAATGTGTGTTTTTGGGGGCTATGGAGGTCTTTTCCCTGATGGCTATTATCCCAGGTTCTCAGGGACACTTACCTTGCTGGGAAAGAAGTAGAGAAGAACTGCTGTTGATGCTTAAGTTCTTTAGCATGCTGAGGCTCAGCTGTTGAAATTCTCATTTTGGTATGAATCTGAGGCTCTTTTGAATCAAGCAGAGGTAGGATAGTTTTCTGCCAAATCTTTCCTCAGATGCACATTGTGTTTGGGTTAGGTCATTTGACACATGAGACTGTCACATGCCTTCTACAGCAGGGCACTGACCAGTTTTTGTTTTTCTTTAACAGAGTTGGTGTGGACCTGGATGAAAATCTGAAGGAGGACCCCTCCCTGCAACACCAGGCAGGTCAAAGAAACCAATGCATGGAATATAAAGATATGATTGGCTGTTCCATGTTTGTCCAGCATGTGGCCAAGGGGCTCATTCTAAATGGAGCTTCCTCTGGTGATGAAACAAATGAGATTACAATATAAAATACATGGGAATTCAGGATGTTGATAACTTTTGGCATATGAATGCTCAGAACTAGCACATACTTGCAAACCTCTCTATGGCAGCAGGAAGCCTGGAAACTTTACAAAGTACAAGCAAGACCATGATGGCTCTTGGAATGAGGCACTCCATAGTTCAAATCCCTACCAAGCAACTTGCTGGCTAGCTGACTCAGTGAAATGTACACAAAGCATGTCCAATGCATGTTTCACAAACAACAAATTGACTTATTTCTCCTGGATAGCTTCTCATTTATCAGGTCTGAGGACATAGAAACTTTCTAGGTGTTCCATTCCTGATTTAACTGAGCAAAATTATCCACAGATACCTGAAAATCCTTTGGGGTAATTGTTTACAACAATGAGCTCTTACCTCATATATTAGGTCATTTTCATAATGCTGACAAAGACATACCCAAGACTGGGTAATTTATATAGGAAAGAGATTTAATGGACAGTTCCACTTAGCTGGAGAGGCCTCACAATCATGGCAGAAGGCAAGGAGGAGCAAGTCACGTCTTATGTGCATGTCTCAGGCAAACAGAGAGCTTGTGCAGGGAAACTCCTGTTTTTAAAACCATCAGATCTCATGAGACCTACTCACTACCATGAGAAGAGCACGGAAAAGACCCACCCCCATAATTCAATCACTTCCCACCAAGTTGCTCCCACAACACATTGGAATTGTGAGAGTTACAATTCAAGATGAGATTTGGGTGGGGACACAGGCAAACCATATCACCTCAAGTAGGGGAAATGCTTCTCCAAACTGAATTTGAACCTAATGTCAAAGTAGAATCTGTCATAGTCGGTTTTGCACTAGCCATTTTAAACTCAGTACTTAAATAAGCAAATGTAAGGAAATTTTACACCTCTCATTGAAATTAAAAGTAGGTAAACATATAATAGGAAAATATAAATAAGTGATATTGCTTAATGAATTGTGTTATGAGCATATTTATATTCAAACAGAATCCTTCTCTCTCTTATATCATGTTTATTTTTCCTATAATGCCATCAATGAGGCACAACTAGTGACTTTTTCTGGGCAAGACGCTGCTTTCCTGGCACACACAGATGTGAAAAAGAAAGGAGCCTGTGCTCTGAGGAAAAGTCTGGGAAATTAAGTTGGTGATGATCCTGGCTCTCATGTACTTTGAGGGGTTTTTTGTCACATGTATTCCAGAGCCAGGCAGTTTCCACAGACTCCATTGCCGAGGAAACACACCTAACTGCAGGACTGAGCACAGCAGGGGTGCCCAGAGCGCTGGGATTAGAGCCAGCCTGGTGACCTTAGAAAGGAGATCAAAGCCCATCTCCTTACACTGGTGGGCTATAATGAAAAGTCATTAATGTTTGGTGGTGGTTGATTTTTAAAAAGCATTTTCATCTTGTGTAGGTCAAATAATTCATTCTCTTACCTTCAAGCAAAACTTTTATCTAGATTTTGTCCTTCTTATATACCTTTTTCTTTAGAAGAAAAAAAGACAGAATTATAAAATTCATCAAAGAAAATTCTCTATCTTCTTCTAACTGCCTAATATTCTACAATCATATACATTTATTGGTAAAATTTCCAACTAGCCTAAATCCTTCCTTTTATAATTTAAATGTATTTTGTCTCATTCATGTGACACTTTAAAAGAAAGTTCATCGTTAATTGAGTAATAACTCTTACCTGAAGATATACCAATAAAAGTCACTTTTTTATTAGAGAAATAGGATAGCATAACATAGAATAGTGATAACTCTGTGATATTTGGGTCTTGGGCAAGGCGTTTACACCTTTGGGTGTCAGTTCCCCTCTCTATAAAATGTAAGTGATAATAGCGTCTGCCTCTTCAGGCCGTTATGACAATCAAGGGAAATTAGGTTTATGAAAATGACCCAACTTAATTAAGCTAAACCCATCTCATTTTATGAAAGATTGGAGGCAGCTTAAACCACCACATATAATAAAATCATAATAAAATATTTTTATAGAATTTTAAAATTCAGTAAAAAATATTAATAAGAGCAGATAGTCAAAACCAGAGGGGTAAAGATATGAATAGGCAGATCATAAGATCTTATATACTTGCTGTAGTCAAACCATAAGTAAGCTTTCTGATGACCAAAGGGGGAAAAAAATAATTAGTAATATATTAAATTTATATCATTAGAAGGAAAAATCATACCCTCTTCTTAAGTGATACAAAGCGTCGCTGTGTTTTTAAAGTAATTGCTCACTTGGGGCCTGCTGCAGAGGACACATAAAGCGCTATCTAAATGTTAAGGAGGTCGCATTACCATTGACATGGTTCCTCCTGAACTGCTGCTGCCTACAAACGATTTCACTTTTAAGAAGTGTCCTGTAAGTGTTTTTAGTCATGATGATGTTTTATTACCAAAGTAGTTACGTTTCAGAAAGAGCTTTTCTCCACCCATTGGGATAATTCTTATCTTCAGTATCAAGTACAGGAAACAGTGGGCTCTAAAGGGAGATAACACGCCGAAGCATCCGCACAGCTGCCCCTCGACCTGGACCATTTTCTGGTACTTTCCAAACTGTCAAGGACCTCTCTGCTCTCATTTTACCTGGCAACACCTGACTTATTATCAGTGTCTCTTGCTCTGTTGGATTATAGAACATAACCCCAATTCTTAGGTAGATTGTATATTTCCCCTTGATTTGCATTTATTAAACTGGGTTTGCATTAACAAATAGGTTAATCTTTGTAATGGGCAACCTTAACACAGAAACAAAAGATCCTATTCTTACTTACCAAAAGCTAAATATTTTGCAGGTAGTTATGGCTGTTACTGATTATACACTCTCAAAATCATATTCTTGATTTTATTCTAACTCTGTGTGTGTGTGTGTGTGTGTGTGTTTAAATTTTTTCTTTGTTCTCTGTTGTGGAAAGTGAAATAACTTGGAAATATGAACTTGTAGTTGTGACTAACTAGTAATGTCACAGCTTTCCTTTTTGCCATATAATACCTTTAGGATGTGAATGGTGTTACACAATTATTTGCACCAGGCACAAAAGCTTTAGAGAGCATGTTCCATATGTAGGTATTATACTCTGAATGCATACGTCATGCAAGCCTGCTGATTTGAGAACTGGAGGATACTGCAGTTGTGAATTTTATCTCTTAAATGTGAAAAACAAAACCCTCAGATACCCTCCCACACAAAAGGAAGTTTCCCTTGTAATTGATTCCTTGAACTTGAAAGCACACCTTTCCAGAGTAGGTGAGAGTCACTGGAGCACCACACTTGCCTTTAGTCTTTTAACTCCTGCTACTCAAGGAAGGCTGCCAGTATTCTTCTCTTTTTTCCTTTTGCCGTTCAGTTGTACTCATTCCCATATTTGTTGGGCACCAGCTATTATTCTTAACACTGCTCTAAGCATCTTATATGTGTTCACTCACTTAATTTCCAAGATAACCCTGAGTAGGTGCCATTATTATCTGCATTTTATAAATAAGGAAATTGTATACAGAGACAATAAAAAACTTGCCCCAAAACATACAGAAGGTAGAGGTGGAATTTGAACCCAGACAGTTCGTTTCCAGAGCTTGCACTCTTAACTGGTATGCATGCATATATTCATTCATTTATTTGTGCAAGTAATTATTGGTACCCATTCCTGTGGCACTAACCTACATGTGAGGAGAAGTTAGGAGTTACCAATTCAAAGCTCTCTTCCTCCCAGAGTGTGTACTCTAATGGGGGACACTGATAAGAGAAAGGTAAACTACATTCTGTATGTTCAAAGCATGATCGCAGTAAAGCAGGTCAGAGAATAGAGAACAAGGGAGGAGGCTGCTTGGTCAGGGCAAGCTTCTCTGTGGAATTGGCATTTGAGCAGAGGCCAGAGGTGTATGAAGGAAACAATCCTGAGAAAGGGTTGAGTAGAGGTGGTCTGGCAGAGGCTGCAGCAAGTATGGAGCTGCCCTGGATTCACAATGGGTTATGGTGTACGCAAAATCAGCAGGAGGGCCAGTGTGGCTGGAGCTGAGTAAGCAAGGTGGGAGCGGACGGAGAGAAGGGGCCACACCATTGGCCGTGGTGTTAGGTTTCAATTATTTTCTAATGTGATAGACACCCTTGATGGTTTAGCTTGGAGCCTGGAAGTCATAGAATTAGCTCCTTAAAAAAAAAATTCTCCCCATTTCACCCTGCCAGCTGTTATAATGAGGATAATTTTCATCTTTCATACAATTTCATTTTCTAACACACTATGCTTGTGTCTTCATGGTTTCTCAATGTTACCTTCCAATTTTCTTTTGTTTCTGAAACTCCCTTCATTGAAATTCTGGTTTGGGTTGTCCTTTATTCTTGTGTGTAACCTGGGTGGATCAGTTCTGGTCACTGCAGCCCATGAAAGTCAGCAGAGCTGAGAAAGGTCCGGAGAAGGGCAGCTTCAATAACTGGTAGAGGGAACTGCTGCCAGAGCAATGGGGAATAAAAGGATTAGGATTTTTCCATCAGAAAGACTAGAACTAAGAAGGGGCACCACAAAGTATCTTTAAAAATATGAAAGGTGTAAAGTGAATGAAGACTTGTCTGCTAACTCCCAGTAAACCATAACCTGGAATACCTTTGAAGCCTGGAAGAGACCATGGGTGAATAATAAAAGTACTTGTTTGTCTGCACAATTGATAGCTCTTATTCAGGGTCATCCAGAGTTGCAAGAATTGGAAATATAAGTAGGTTCAAGAAGGGAAGAGATTAATTTAGCAGATAGTGGGGTCATCAGGGTCATTAAACAACATTTTTCCTTGTGAATATTTTCAAATGTTCCTAATAAACACAAAGAGAATAATGAATCTCAACATACCCATCCTTCAAATTTAACAATTATCAACACTTTTCCATACTTTATTCATTCATTGCTCCTATACTCTTTGAGTTGGTCTCATAGAATGTAAATTTCACAGTGCATCCCTACAAATATTTCAGAAATAGAATACGAGTCTCAAAATTTGATATGACCCTGGTGAGAATTTTTGTTATATCATTGCAATGTCATTGTAACTAATGGTAGTTTGAGAAAAATAAAATAAATATTTCAGAGAAAATATATTGGGTTTTTCCTTGGCCAACATTGAATTTATTTTGGTTATACCTACTTATAGCTTATAGATTCAAAAGTATGTCGTCTCCCTACTAACTTTACTGCATAGGATTAAATTCTATATTTTTATCTTACCAGTAGTTCGCACAAGTACATTGTTTAGAAAGTAGGAATGATAATGAGGAAGAAGTGAAAGGTGGCAGCTGTACTTTAATGAGCACTTTTTTATATATTAAGTGATTAATAATTATATACATATATGTATATATACATAATCACATTTAATCTTTACCTTGACCAGTCAAGATACCTATATCACTCCCATTTTACAAATGATGAAATTGGAGTTCAAATAATTAAAAATAATTTTTCCAAGACAAATTAGTGATGGGCTGAACCACAGCTAAAGGCCAGAGCTGTTTCATTCTCACCATTGCGCCACATGCAATCTATAAACATGTTCTTTCTTCCCGGTAAGATAGCCTGTCAGTCAGCATTTGAGTAATCCTTTCCCCATTAATTCGTGGCTAGCCTCATTTCCCAACCCTATCGAGAGTATCAAGCATATTCTCATTTCAAGAGGCTAGAGCATATTCCTCATCCTCAGAATCCTTCCCTTCACCCAAACCCAGTAAGCTGTGAGTATGCGTCCATTGTCTAGGAAGTCTTTTCCTGCAGTAATGTGTATCATCCTTCACTCACAGTGCAGCACGTTCTATTGTATCTCAGGAGGAGAGGGCCAACCCACGTTATTCTGTTTGTTACTTCCTCCCAGAAAGGGTTGAGTTGCCAAGCAGTCTTTAGCTCTTATTCATGCCGCTGTCTAAAGGAAGAACATTCCAGACAAGACAAGGGCCCTGAGGCAGGAGCATGCCTACCTGTTAGAGAAATAGCAAAGGTGCAAGTATAGCTGCAGTGAGCCACCAAGAGTATTATAAGCTGTGAGTCAGTCAGAGGTATAGGCGGGATCAGTTATCTATTTCCACATAATGCTGCATAACAAAATCTCAGGCGTGAACAGTAAATACTTACTCATCTCACAAGTCTGTGGGGTTCAGCTGTTCTACAGTGGAGTTGTTCATTTATCTAGGGTCAGCTACAAGTTGCTAGATAACTGCTGATCTTAGCTAGGCTTGCTCACGTGTCTGGGGTTGGATAGCTGTTGGTTGATCTAGGATAACCTTAATAGGGATGACAAGTACCTCAGCTGTGTACCACGATTCTCATCTTATCTGGAACCAGTGGGCTACCCTGAGTATGTCTTTCTCCTGGCTATGACAGAGGGCAAGAATGTAACAAAAACGGGCAAAATTTCTTGAGGCCTAGCATCAGAAGTGATACATTGGCACTGCTACTACATTCTGCTGACCAGAGAAAGTTACACGTTCATCCTAAAAAACAGGTGTATAAGTAAATAACTCCTCTTTGGTCAAAAGAACTGCAAATTTAACGTGGAAAAGGCCATAGATACAGGGATGAAAAAAATGGCACCTCTGATGCAGTTAGTCTGCCATAGAGGTCACATGGACCAACGTAAACAGTTTGGACCTTACGGTAATCTGTACATTTTCAGACTTTTGAAATGTACTGATACTTACTTTATGGTTCCAATTGATATATCTTGGAGAGTATTCCATGTGTACTTGAACATGTATTTTTGCAACTGTTTCAATACTATGCCAAACAATTGCAGAATCCAGTAGCGTTGCTCAATAAGTGTAAATCATGTCAAGTTGATTTTTTTTGTCTACTTATCAGTTACTGACAGATCTTCCAATTGAACAATTGAACTCATGGATTTAGAGAGTAGAAGGATGGTTACAAGACTCTAGGAAGAGTAGTAGGGATTTGGGGGAGTGGGAAAGATAGGGATGGTTAATGGGTACAAAAAATAGAAAAGATGAATAAGACCTATTTGATGGCAAAATAAAGCGACTATAGTCAATAATAATTGTATATTTTAAAATTAAAGAATGTAGCTGGATTGTATGCAGTTCAAAGGATAAATGTGAGAAGATGAATAATCCATTCTCCATAATGTGCTTATTTCACATGGCATACCTGTATCAAAACATCTCATGTACCCCATAAATATATATACCTACTATGTATCCACAAACATTGTTTTTAAAAAATAATTAAAAAATTTAAAATAAAACCTCCAATTATAATTAGGGATGTTCCTGTTTATCTGTTAAGTAGTACTTCATATGCTTTTCACTGCATGTAAAATTCTGGTTTGGTGGTTATCTTCTTTCAGCAGTTTGAAAATCTCATTCTGTTGTGTTCTGGCCTCTATTTCTTCTGATGAAAAGTTAGTTTATTTTTTTTTAATTTCCTGGAACATAATATGCTCTGTCTTTCCCTGGTTACTTTTAAGATTTTTCTCTTTATCTCTAGTATTTAGAAGTTTGACTCTTATATGCCTCGTTTTCTTAGAATTTATCCTAATTTGGATTCACTGAGTTTCTTAGAACTCTTGGTTAATACTTTTCATCAAATTTGGGAAATATTCAACTATTGCTCTTTGAAACATTTTTGTTCTGCATATTCCTACTGCTGTCTTTCAAGCCCTCTAGTCTTATGTATATTAGGCTACTTAATATTTTTTTTCCTCATATCACTTAGTCTATTCTTTTAATCTTGTTTCTCTGTATTCTACAAATCGTGTAATTTTTATTGATCTCTTTTCGGGTTCACTGACACTTTCTTCTTAGTATCCAATCTGCCCTTAAGCCAATTTATTACATTTTAAATCCCAAATATAGTACTTTTTGGTTCTAGAAATTTTTAATGACTTTTTTTTTAAAAAAACTATTTCAGTGGCTTTAGGGGTACAATGGTTTTTGGTTACATGGATGAATTATATAGTGGTGAAGTCTGAGATTTTAGTGTACCCATCACTGGAGTAGTGTACATAGTACCCAATGTGTAGTTTAATCCTTAGCTCCCAACCTCCCTCTTCTATCAATTTTATTATATCACTCCATATGTCTTTACATACCCATAGCATAGCTCACATATATAAGTAAGAACAAAAGTTACTTGGTTTTCCATTCCTGAGTTACTTCATTTATAATAATGACCTCTCACTCCATCTGAGTTGCTGCAAAAGACATTATTTCATTCTTTTTTATGGCTGAGACATGTCCAGTGGTGTATATATACTACATTTTCTTTAGCCACTCATTGGCCAATGGGCACTGAGGTTGGTGCCATACCTTCACAGTTGTGAACTGTGCTGCAATAAATATACATGTGCAGGTGTCTTTTTGATATATTGACTTATTTTCCTTTGAGTAGATACCCAGTAGTGGGATTGCTGCGTCAAATGATAAACCTACTTTTAGTTCTTTAAGGAACCTCCATACTGTTTTCCATAGAGATGTACTAATTTACGTTCCCATCAGTAGTGTACAAGCATTCCCTTTCCATCACATTCATGCCAACAACTATTGTTTTTTGACTTTATGATAATGGCCATTCTTGCAGGAATAAAGTAGTATCTTATGTGGCTTTAATTTCCATTTCCCTGATGAATAGTGATGTTGAGCATTTTTTCATATTTTTTGCCATTTGCATTTCTTCTTTTGAGAAATGTCTATTACTGTCATTTGTCCACCTTTTGATGGGATTATTATTTTTCTTGATATGTTTGAGTACCTTATAGATTCTGGTTACTAGTTTCTTGTCAGATGCATAGTTTGCAAATATTTTATCCCATTCTGTAATTGACTCTGTTGATTTTTTTTTTCTACACAGAAGCTTTTTAGGTTAATTAGGTCCCATTTATTTATTTTTGTTTTAGTTGCATTTGCTTTTGGGGTCTTAGTCATGATTCTTTGCCTAGATCAATGTCCAGAAGAGCTTTTCCTAGGTTATCTTCTAGAGGTTTTTTGGTTTCAGGTTTTAGATTTATGTCTTTAATCCATCTTATTTGTTTTATAAGATGAGAGAGAGATTCACTTTCATTCTTCTACGTTTAGCTATCCGGTTTTCCAAGCACCATTTAGATCAGTTCCATTGGTCTATGTGTCTACTTTTATAACAGTGCCATGCTGTTTTGGTAATTATAGTCTTGTAGTATAATCTTGAAGTCCAGTAATGTAATGCCTCCAGATTTGTTCTTTTTGCTTGAGATTGCTTTGACTATTCAGGCTCTTTTGATTCCATATGAATTTTAGAATTGTTTTTTTTAATTATTTGTAAAATGATAGTTATTTTGAAACAGTATGGTCACTTTCATTATATTGATTCTTCTAATCCATGACCATGGGATGTGTTTCCATTTGTTTGGATCTATGATTTCTTTCAGCAGTGTTTTGTAGTTCTACTTGTAGAGATCTTTCACCTCCTTGGTTAAGTATATTCCTAGGTATTTTATCTTTCTTTGAAGCTGTTGTAAAAGGGATTGAGTTTTTGATTTGATTCTCAGCTTGGTCACTGTTGGTGTATAGCAGTGCTACTGATTTGTGTACATTGATTTGGTAACCTGAGACTTTACTGAATTATTTTATCAAATCTAGTTGTCTTTTGGAGGAATCTTTAGGGTTTTCTAGGTGCACAATCATATCATCAGTGAACATTGACAGCTTGACTTCTTCTTTTCCAATTTGGATGCCCTTTATTTCCTTCTCTTGCCTGGTTCTAGAATTTCCATTATATTCCATTATTACAATTTACATTCTCTGAAACCTTCACTTGTGTTTTCATTGTCTTGGTGTCTTTAAATTCCCTAGCATATTTTTGGACTATTTTAATGCCATTGCCTGTTAATTCCACCATCTGAGTCATTTCAAGTTCTGTTTCTGTAGGTTACCTTTCTTCTGGCTACAGGTCATGTTTCCTGCTTCCTCCCATATCTGGCAGTTGTTACGATATGCTAGGCATTATGCATATTTCATTGAATGGAGTGTGGAGTATTCTATAAAGGTTGCTGAATTTAATTCAGTCAAGCAGTTTAAATCTTGTAAGCCTTAGTTTTATGCTTGCCTTCCTTGATACATTTTCATTTCATCCTCAGTTTTAGGGCATGGTCATTATTCTACAACATTGTCCTTACTTATAAAGCATGCTTTTTCTGAGGTGTCAACAAACAGCTGACTTTTGGCTTTAGCTGGACCAAACTGCAGTGTTTCCTAGCACTGGATGATCTTATCTCTCCATTTATTTCTCAGTTTCATAAAGTTTCTCCCTTCAAGACTTTGTGAATCTCTCAACCTGTGCATGCACAGGTCATCACTCAACCAAGAACCTAAGGGAAACATCTCCACAGACTTCTGGGTGTCCTCTCTGTGCAGTTTCCTCCTCTCTATACACAGCTACTCCAGCGATACCCAGACTCCCATCTCTACCTCTTCAGCTCAGTGAGACTGCTGTTCTCTGCTTGGACCCTTATCTCCTTACATTTCAATTGCGAAGGATTTAGAGGCAGAAGTCAAGGAAAATAGAAGGCTCACCTCATTTGTTTCCTTCTTTCAAGGATCACGATCCTTTGCTGCCTATTGTCTGATGCCTGAATCCCATCATATATTTATGATCCAGTTATTCTAACATGGTAGCTGTTGTGAAAGTGGTGTTGAAGTGGTTTTGTAGGGAGACACATTGTTTTGCTTGTTTTTGACACATACAAAATACTAAATAATGGAATAACAAATCTAAATGTGAGACTTTTATCTTTACTACAGCAGTAGTGGCTCTGGGTCCTGTTATTAGCATGAACCAGGATGATCTTGTTCCAGGGAAAATTATTTGTGTTTGTGTGTATGTGTGCGGGCATGTACGCATGCACACATATGCTTGTGTACATGTATATAAAAGAGTTATCACACCAACTGAATTATGATACGTATCAGGCATTAGTTAAGAATACCATGAAGCAGGAACCGTGAGATGCTGTGAACTTCCTCCTCTCTGTAAGTTGGTTCATCATTTTTTGTCTTTGTCTTTAATCTTCAGTCTGTAAGATGAGTATATTGGACCCAAGATAGTTTTTGATATACTTTTAAGAGGGAACATATGTCTTCTATACCACAAATGCTACTTTTGTGAAAATACTTCATAAACTATAAAGAGCTATGCAAACGTAGACCTCAACATTTTATTATCTCCAATTCCAATTTCAAAACCTTTCACATCTAGAATTTATTATTCCAGTATATCATTGTATTAATTTTCTATTGCTGAATAAAAAAGAATCCTAAAATATAGCCTTGAAACAACCCACATTTATTGTCTCAAAGTTTCTATGGATCAGGAATTGGAAAGCAACTTAGCTGAGTGTTTCTGATGCAAGGTCTTTCATGAAGTTGCAGTCAAGATGTCAGCTAAAGTTACAATCATCTGAAGGCTAGAGGTGGCCTGGGGGATCCACCTCCATGTTGGCAGAAGGCCTCTGTTCCTTACTGGCCATTGTCAGGCATACTTAGTTCTTTTCCACATGGATCTCTCCACAGGGCTGCTTGAGTTTCCTCACAACAGGGCAGCCAACTTTACTTAGAGGTGGTCCAAGAAAGACAGCAAAGAAGAAAGCCACAATGCCTTTTTATGACCTAATCTTGGATATGACACATCATTTCTGCTACGTTCTATTCATTAAAAGTGAGTCATTAAGTATGACCCACACTCAACAGGAAGAGAAATTAGGCCCTATCTTTTTTTTTTTAAACCTTCCAAGAGATTTTTTTATTTTAAAATTTTTAATTGGCATGTAGTAATTGTACATACTTACAGGGTACACAGTGATATTTTGATACATGTATACAATGTTTAATGATCAAGTCAAGGTAATTAGCATAGCCATTACCTCAAACATTTCTCATTTCTTTGTGTTAGGAACATTTAAAATCCTCCCTTCTAGATATTTGAAAATATGCAGTGAATTATTTTTAACTATATTCATCACACTTTGCTGCAGAACACTAGAACTTACTCTTCTTATCTAGCTGTAATTTTGTACCTATTAACCCCTCTCTATCCTCCCCTCACAACTACCCTTCCCAGCCTCTGGTAACTGCAATTCTACTTTTTACTTCTAGGTAAGTTCCATGTTTTAACGGAAAAAGTGTCAAAGAATGTGTAGGTATATACTTTAAGACCACCACAATATCATATTATATTTTCCTGAACCAAAGAATTTATTTTCCTCTGGATTAACTTGGATCTTCTACACAGACAAAGTTACCTGGACCAGGCCCTTTCTTTGTAGCTAAAGCATAAGCCAAGCCCATCTGGTAGTCTATCTGTGAGATCTCTGTGTCACCTTAACAGTTTTGTCCATTCATGGCTAGTTGTCTCTTTCAGTTTTTTTTCTCTAGGCATGTATTTTCTAACTGTATCTTCCTGGGAACATTTATGAATTTATCTGGGCATTGGGAAGGTGGGAATATTTATATAAAGTGCTTTTTATGTAGAGGCTAAGAATTAATCATTTACCTTTTAAAATGTAAATTTGAAAAAATATTTCTATTTGCCCCTTGATTATGTACTATCTTCCCTCTTCAGAATCCAGAAATCTTTCTCTTTAGAGGCATGAAATCTGATCCTCTCCTTGGTAGTTAGAAAATCAAGGTTACACATTTGAAATTGTTACATAAATATACTCCAAGTTGGAAGGAGATGGTAGGGTAAACGTACCAATAATAAATTCCATTCACATGTACTACTTAAAAAGTGCTTTGGAGCCCATAAAGAGCTCTGCAGATTTCTTATGATAATGATTTGTCTTTGTTATCATTTGTTGCAACTTCTACTGACATTAATATTGAATATGGAATTTTGAGAAATAGGAAAATCTTCCTCCTCTCACTTAATCCACTGAATCCCCCTGAAATGAGGAGCAATCCCACATGATTATTCCAAAGCAGAGTTCATTCAATTCACTTAGCAAAGTCTTCATATTTGAATATTGACAGGGGAATGTATTTACATTTGCCTAGTTCTTTTTCATCAAAGTTAATACAATAAACAATCCCTTCTTGCTTTGGTATCTGTGTTTCACAGATTTCTTGGCAGAACCTTTTGTTTTCTCTCAGGGGTTCAAATAAACACAAAACAGAGTATCATAATAATTTTTTTGTTGCTCCCTTTCTAGTGGGTGTTAAGTATTAGGGGATCACCTAAAAGAAAACTACTCACTGCCTGCTATTCTCAGTCACTTCTCAACGTCTGGTCTATTGCCTTATTTAAGAGAAAAAGAAAGATATCAAATGTTCCAGTCATTTTTAAAACTTTCCCAGAAAAAAAAAGATTAATAAAAGAGCCAGAAAATCCCCATGTACCAAGCATTCTGCTTCTTAGAGTATCTAGTCAAATAAACGTTGAGATTCAACATGTTTGACTGATCAGCTTCCATTTACAGCTGTGAAATATGAGGCTCAGAGTTGACATTATTAGCAGTAGTATTATTACTAAAGTATTATTACTAAACTCAAATCTTGGTCTTCAGTTTCTGGGACCTATGCTTGTTCCAACATGCATACCTCATCCCCTCTGGAATGAAGGTCCTCGAAAGAGAAGAAGTTTTGAGAATGTTAAGAAAAATGCCATCAAGTTCCAGATTAGACTTGTGATGACTGCTCATATCTATTGTCCTTGATGTGTGAGCTGATCTCTACTTCAGAAGAATCCAGATAGATTGATGCTACCTGCTGTCTGCTGCCCATCTGGACCCTCCCGTGGGCTGGCTCTCTGTGCTGCTTCATCAGATACCTTCCCTGTTCCAGGGTGATTTCAAAGGCCAGCCTTCCCTTAGCGAATTTATCTTCAACCCCAGTGCACAAGCAGAGCACACACTAGACTAACTCATTTATTTCTACTCATTTATTGATGGCCTTTCATAACCAAGTTATGAAGTCATCAATAACTTCAGAGAAATAAACGAATGGATCCAGAACTGGGCCAACAGATATTTAAGACATATTCTGAATATTTTATCTAGGATCAGTATAAATGTCAATGCTGGGTCATCAGTGGTATTTCCCCCATCTGGGAAAACATATTTCACAGATGCTTTATTTTAATTAGAACCAAGTTTATTCCTCACAAATGAAGGTTTTTCTTAAAAAAAAAAAAAAAAAGAGATTGCATGTGTTAATATTTTTCCAAAATACTACCTAATGTGTGTTGCTCCCATTAGCTGACCATAAATATCCCTGGAAGTTTTGCCAAAAATAGAGTATAAGCTCTTTCAGAAGTGCTTATGAGTTCTGATATATTCTCCCCAGGGAAATAAGGAAAGGAAAAGGAGGGAGAAAAAAAGACATGATTTCTAGGACCTTGGGAAACCCTTGAAACCAGTATCTAGAAGTCTAAAGAAATTCCTAACACTTAAGTTTCTATGAGGACACTGTCAAAGCCATTGTCAGTTCACCCAGCTGAGGGAGCCGTGCATTTTCGTTGTTTCAGAGTACGTATACCTGCTGTATCTCAGCCTGCAGGAGGATCATTACATTATTCTGACCTCCCCTTTTCAACTAGTTTGCTCTCCTCTTGTATCCTAGGGGCCCATCTAGATGACAGGCATCTTGCCTGCTTAGGGGCCACAATGTTCTTGGAAACCTGTATGTATCCCAGTTACATCAGTTTTGTCATCTGTAAAATGGGAATAAAAATAGACCACACTTCATCAGATAATTATAAGAATCTGATGTGTTAATATATGAAAGTACTTAGAATGGTATCTGGCACTTGGTAAGTGTTCAAGAAGTATAGCTATTACTGTTGTCATTAATAAAAAGTATTTTCCATATGATTAGGACCTAAGAGACCAGTCAGTCCAATTTCTTCAATTCATTTTACAAACAAGGAAACTGCAGCCCAACGAAGTTACTTAGCCTGTTAGTAAAATCTGTTCTTTTGAATTAAAGGCTGAATGAAATACTTGCAGAAAAACATTCTCTTTGGAGTCCAGCGGTCCTAGACTAAATTCCAGTTGTTACCTTCTAGTTGTGTGACTTTGAACTCATTTCCTTCCTTCTCTAGGACTCTCTAAAATCCCTTTGTGCAAAATAAGTACAATGAAACCTACCTTGATAGATTATTGTGAGAATTGAAAAATAATGACTGAAAAAATTAATGACTGGATAATGTGACTAGCATACTTCCTGGGAGTTAATGGGCATTCAATAGCTTGGGACCATCATTATTGGGAACATCATTCAGCTGCAGAGCTGCAGACTGGCTGCCAGAATCCCAGCTCCTGATTGCCACTATAGCTCACCACAACGCTGCCCACCCTTATGTAAAAACAGAGAAAAAATGGGAATTTGCCAATATAACTTTTTATCAGTTTTTTAAGTGACTTTGTAGTCACCAGTAGATATTATCTGCTATCAAAAATTACCTCTGATTATTGATGGATAAAAATCTGTGTGTCCTTATTGCTCTTAAAGGACGGTGGAAAAAAGGGGAAGAAACTTCCCACCCTTGGCTCTAAACTTTTCGTAACTAGTTTAGCTCAACATGGGCTGTTTTGCTTTGTCGGATGGACCCCAACATGCTGTTGGGAAACAGTGGCTCAGAAACAATTTGCAGATATTTGAGGATAATGAAGAAAACACTGTGCGCAACAGTGATTCTGCAAATCTGATGCCTTTGCTGGGTTAGAAATGCTTAGAGAAAGGTGCAAGGAAGGACAGAAATTGAACCAGACACCCTGGTTTCCTTTCTTGAGGAAATACAAATAAATTCTGACTATAGATAACAAGTCATGGCACTCCCTATCAGAAAACAGAGAGCTGTGGAGCTCTAATGTCCAGGAAAAGATCATCAGTGTCCCACAGTAGGGACTGGAAATGAGAATGGATTCCATGGCCAAGAAACTTTGAGAAACAGTTTCTGTTGAAGATTTGCAATGCTCATTTATAAATGAAAGACTGAGAAGTCCTACATTTTCTTTTTTTTTTTTTCTTTTTTAACTTTTAGGTTCAAGTGTACATGTGCAGGTTTGTTATATAGGTAAACTTGTGTCACAGGAGTTTGTGGTATAGATCGTTTTATCTCCCAGATACTAAGCCTAGTACCAACAGTTATTTTTTCTGACCTCTCCCTGTTCCCACCCTTCACCCTCAAGTAGGCCCCAGGTGTGTTGTGTCTGTCTTTGTGTCCACGTATTCTCGTCATTTAGCTCCCACTTATAAGTAAGAACATGTGGTATTTGGTTTTCTCTTCCTGTATTAGTTTAATAAGGATAATGGCCTCCAGCTCTGTCCAAGTTCCTGCAAAGGACATGATCTCATTCCTTTTTATGACTGCATATTATTCCATGATATATATGTACCACATTTTCTTTACCCAGTCTACCCTTGATGGGAATTTAGGTTAATTCCACGTCTTTGCTATTATGAATAGTCCTGCAATGAACGAGAAGTCCTTCATTTAAGAAACTTATTTACCACTGTTGACCCCATCCTTTCCTGAATGATTAGCTCAAAATTTGCATCAACATCATGTGAACAGTGATACACTGGAGGACACTGTTTGGAAAACTGTAAGGCTTGAAAAATCAGAGATCTTAAGACAACCAGTGAAAAAGGCAATGAAAAGTTTGGGTTTTAATTTTATTGTGAGTCCCTGCTTCATCCATTCTAAACAAAGGATAAATGGCTAAAAGTGCAGCACACTTTGGGCTTTCTTGTATTTCCATTTTATTTTTGGGGAATGGAGCAGCAGTGTCTACTGGTACACATATGTTTCAGGTGTAGAACACAGCCCTTTGTGTCCAGCTATTTATCATTAACCAGTGATGGAACTGGCTAGAAAAGGACAAAAATAAAATAAACACAAATCAATTTGGGGTCATCTGAGCACTGGCTGTGGAGTGTCCAGTTGACTTCCACTGTCTTCTATGGGTCATCATTTCCTCAGAAGACTCTTCATGTTATTACTGGACTGCAACTCATGACCCAATTGGGGCATGAAAACTGGGGGTCCAGGCATAGCAGCAAAGCCCACATTAAAAGATAAATGCTTTTAATATTAGGATAATTACAACCAATTGAAATTCTCTTAACACAAAATGGAATACAGTAAAAATGCCACTGATTACCTTCCTTACATTTTATTATCTGTCTCTAAAGCTCACAAAACATTTTTACTTTCTTTCCTTTTTTTCCACATTTCATTCTCTTCTCTCACATAAACACCCATCAAACACTTTCTCTTTCTCTTTTGTCTTTAATTCCTTATCATCCTCTCATTCTTTATGGCCCTTGGTGGGGGAAAAAAAAGAGATAGACAAGCACATTCAGTTGTTGCCCTCTTCTCATCAGGAATATCTATTTCAAAACTCTTCCTAATCTAAGCAGAAAGATATCAAAAATCAACCCATATCTTTTGGTAGTAATCTATCAAACAAAATGAATAAAATATAGCATAACTCTTATTTGACTATTGTCCTCCCTTTAGCCTTCACCTTTTGGTAATCCATAAATAAATATCATCCCAATTTGACAAAAGTAAACTGTAAAATTCCCACAACAGCAATATGACAGAAATATCATTTTTATTGATGTCAAAATAGCATTTCTTAGCTATTTAATAAAATCGGGATTATTGAGAAAAGTAAATGTTGAAATACTCCAGAAGGGTCTCATCCATATAGCAAGATTTATGAGCTAATTTGCCTGGCAACTGTTTCACCATTTAGATGAAAATGCCTATATATAGAAAGAGTTTTTTTTTTAATATAGTTAAATTTAATTTGGTTTGACATGTATTTTATATTAAAATGTGTTTGACTATTTACCCAATGCCTTTGTCTATTATCTCTCCCCAGGAAGCAAATAACTTGGATAAAAACATGACAAAAGCAGAGAGTGCTCGGCTCTTCAGAATGTGGTATGGCTTTGACCACAAGTATCCTTTGATAATAACGATCTCACAGATGCTGCTGCGGGCAGAGAATTACTTTAAGCTCTTAATCATTGAAGTGTGCACTCCTGCTCTTCAAGAAACACCGAAAGGTAAAGTGAATTCACCGCCAAATTTATAAAAAGGAATCATTTCATAAAATAAAAAGCAGGGTAGTCCATACTTAAGTGTTGCAGAGAGCTAAAGTGAAACTTCTCAGAGTTAAATGTATCTAGTGTTTTCCTGACAGTGATGCCAGATCATAAAATAATATAGTCCTGAAGAACCCATTTTGCTGTTTTTCCCTTTGTAAAGCCCTTACTTCTGGTCAAATTGGTCAAATAGACCTGCTTGATTGAGGGCGTTGTATGAACAGTCTCAGCAGCCTCTGGCCAGGGTAACCCAGCCAAAGCTCCTGCACCCTCATCCCAGGAACCCCTTTGTGTGCTTTTGTTTCTTGCTGTAAAAAATGAAAGGATAGGGGTAGGGGACAAAAATAAATGGGCCAAGGAGATGAGTCTGGTTCATTGGAGTTCATCATAAAATAGCACTGCTTTGTTTTCCAGGCAGACTTGAATAAGCTTTTTCCACCGAAGAGCAATTTTAAAATTCTAGCAATCCGTGTAAACATAGTAGCTCAGATATACCTTGCCATGTGATTCGTGGGGCTAAGTCAGGCCTGAAGTGCTTTGCCATTGTGAGCTGCAGTAAGCGGTCCGTCTCTAATCCCAGGCAAAAGCTCCAAGGAAGAAAGGAAAGCACTGCACTGTAAATTGAATGTGTTGGGTCTTTGTAGCTAGTTTTCCAGTCACAAATCCCTCTCCTTTCAGTGAGAAAATGTCAGTCACTGGGTGATTTTAAGTGCCTAAGCAATGATTAAAGCCACAACAGATCAGTGGGAGAGGAGGAAGAATTAAGAATAGGGAAAAGAAATTCAAAGAATAAATGAAGAAAAAGAGGTAAAAATGGATAGGGGAGAGGAGATAACAGAAATACAGGAAATTTACAGCAGGCAGGAAAGAAAAGCAAATTAGAAGAATGACTGGAAAATAGCAAACAAAAATTAAGAAAGAAGTGAAGAGAAGCCAATTGAAGATTGCAGAGATAAGCAAAACAATGTGAGAATTAAAATGTATTTTTGCAAAAGTAGAGCATTCCAAGAATTATGAAATGGTGATGTGGAAGGTAGAGGGTTTTGGAGGTTAGAGTTTTCTTTTTTCATAGCTCTGTTATCTGTGGCCAGATATCCTTTCTTGCTCAGTCTTTAGTTTTATGGACAAATATAGGTTGCCACCATCTTGAGAGAAGTCCATCTTGGCCATTAATTGTTTTTTTAAAGATTGTGGTATCTCATTAACTATCTGAAGTCTTTCTGGTCTCTCTAAGGGAACCTAGTTCTTACAAAGTTACTGCTGGTTTTTTACTCCTAGTTGATTTCTCTTTTGGAAGCAGAATTTGTCCTTGTCATTGCTTGTAAGTATGTGATAACCCAGTTTGTTCAAAATTATAAAAATTTAACTAAAGAGTAAACACAATGAGATGTACAGAAAGAAAATGGTAAATCAGAAATGAGATAAAAGATGTTTTTGTTCAAATTCTGACAATGCTGTGAGGAAAGATTTACCATGAAGAAGAGTATAAAAAAAATAACTTGAAAACAAGAAAATAAAAGTTGAAGCCCATCAGCATTTTTAGCTTAGAGCAGTGACACTAAATTCAGATGATGTCATAATTTTTGTCTCACTTTTCATCAGGGGTTTATTTCCATATGATTATAGACAGACTAGCAAAAATAAAAGCAGATTTACACTCTCAGTCATGTCTCTTCTCATGGAAATTTATCTTCCCACACATTCATTCTAGAAATTGCTATGCTGCCATCACTACACAAATATATATTCACTTAGACAATGAAATTTTTGTATCTTAGCTGTGCTCTGAATTTATACCTAGAGAATAGCAGGCCAACCAGTTTCAACTATGTGACTTCTTAATATATCTGGTTTTTTTTTAGAGCAAATTATCCATTTGGCATTTATGTTCATTCTGTTTTCCACCCAGAACCCAGGTAATATGTCCTGTGAACTTCATAAGTTAGGCTATGCCAGCCATAAGCAGTGTAGAGATTATCTCCTCACCCTGAGATCAGATTGCTGGCCTAAACCAAAAAGAAATTGTCATGAGGCTAAAAAAAATTGGCTGTGTAGTTTGGAGCTGTTCAACTTTCATTTCAGTAAAATTGCATCTGCAGATGAGGGTATCGCAAATAATTATTGACAAAAGAAAAAGAAGTATATATAACTTTGTACACACCTATATCAGTCAGGGTTCTCCAAATAAATAGGAACAGAATCAGCAGAAGTGCTTTATATGTCACATACATATACATATAGATTTATTTCAAGGAATTGGTTTATACAATTGTGGGGGCTGGCAAGTCCAAAATTTGCAGAGCAGGCTCTTTGTCTGGAAACTCAGGCAAGAGCTAATGCTGCAGTCTTTAGGGAGAATCCTTTCTTCCTCAGAAAAGCCTCAGTTTTGCTGTTAAGTCCATGCAACTGATTGGATGAGGCCCACACACGGTATTGAGGATAAACTCCTTTACTTAGCGTCAATTGGAGATATTAGCCCCATCTACAAGATACCTTCAGCAATGACACCTAAGTCAGGGTTTAAAAGAATAATGGGGTAGCCTGGCCAGTCGACTCATAAAACTAACAATCACATCACCCAGTTTATATTCAATTCATGCCTAATATTCAGTCTCAAAGGTAGAAAACCCCTCTTACCATTGTTACGAATAAAACAAACCAGTCACTTGCATAATTTAGTTTTTCCTTTTTCATAGCATAATACATATAGACCTTCCCCTAAAAGTTTTCCAAAAACCACAGAATAAAAATTATAAAACTTAACATTAAATGAGGATGAACAATGCCAAGCACTGTGTTGAGTGCTTTATATGTATTACTTCATTTCATCTCCCCAGCTCCGTAGGAGGCTGGGAGGGTCTGGAGATATATCAACACAAGTGTACTACTGATTGCATTGGCCTCTGCTGCAACAGGGGCTCCCCTGTTGGAAGGAAGCCTGTGGTGCCAAAACTGATGATTAATTAAGGTTCATTATGATTCAACGTGGGCAGAAATTCTGAATTATGCAGTACAAAGAAGAAATTGAGAAAGGGGGAGAAGAGAAAGGGAACTAATGTTACTGAGCAGCAATGCTTTGCCATCAGGTATGTTATTTCATTTAATTCTCTTCATTTAACTACTCTTTTTGTTTTATTTAATTCTTACATCCACCCTCTTTGACGTTATTTCTGGATAACTTTGTTTCCATAGCTAGTAAGTGTCAATTTCATGATTCAAACCAGATTAGTCTCACTCTAAAATCCATCAATACACCTAAATAAACTTCATTAATGGGTCTACGTCTGTGATATCTCTTACTGTACCTGTACATCTTCATGTCTCAATATGTTCATAAAGTCACCATTAAAACAATGAATAATTATGACTCCTTAATATAGTGCAGAGCTCACATCTCAAACATTTATTGGCAGTATATGGGGGTGATAACAAGGTTATAAGTTCTTGTTGGTGACCCAGAGACCACCACCATGAAGGAGTCCTCAGCTTCTGAATCAGACCCTCAACTTTTTAGGGGTAGAAAGAGAAATATTCAAAGATTCCAAGAGTGGTTCAGTCTGATAAGAGATGGACCCAAACTAGCCAAGCGCAAAGGAGGCAGAAGTACAAACCAGAGAGCGAATTCCTAAATCACCATGTCCCCATTGTAGACAGGGAGGTGTGGGCGAGGGGAGATACTCTTCAGCCCTAAGAAGGCTCAAGTCACAGTCTAGAGCCCCTCCTCTCCTACTCTGTCCCCCTGGCTCACTCTGCTGCAGCTACCCTGTCCTTTCTCAGGCACACCAAGCACACTTCTGCACCCAGGTCCTCGCACTGGCTCTTCCCTCAGGCATTTGCTTGCGTCCTTCCTTTACCTCTTTCATTCAACTTGTCAGTGAGACCTTCCTGGTTCTATATCTAAATGTCTAAAAGGAGCTGACTCCCTCACTCCTTCCTGCTTTATTTTTTTCATCATAACACTTCACCACCACTTGATACAGAATGGACTTTGTTTTAGTAGTTTCTTCCAACCAGGATATGTGCCTTCAATAGACAGAAATTGGGTCTGTTTTCGTTCCCTGGTATGTCCTCAGGGCATAAAACAATGCCTGGCAGAGAGTAGACACTATAAATATTTGTTGAAGGAATGAATGAATTAAGCAAGCAAGTAATATTTTCTATCCAAGGCACCTTTGTTTCAGGCATTGATGTAGCAGGAAAATCCAATTAATTATCAGAAGACTGTTAAGTGAGTCTGAAAGCAGAGCAAGACAGAGTGGATAATATTAGTGTTTTCATCCAGGCTCCTCTGTGTAGACACCTAGCCTGAGTGTCTCACTCCCTAGGAAGAAACAGCCACTCACAGCAGACTTAAATCCCTGTTGTTTGAGTTGACATCCTGCCTATGGTTGGTCCATCCTTTGTTAGGTTTTATTAGTGCAAGTGATCTGGCACATTGAAGCCTGGCTCTGGCTTAGAAGCCATTGTCTGTCTGAGTGACGTCGAATACATATGCCTTATCTCACCAATCATGTTGATTTTATTAGTAACAAATCAAAATTGTAAAGCCACCCATCCTCACTAGCAATCTCTCATAATGAGGAAGTAAGAAGAAATTGATGCCCCCTTATTCATATTTTAAGACATCAGATAAAATTATTTGCATGGATTCACAGTGTTACAGCTGGTATGAGAATCTCATGGTGCCTTATTCATAGTGACTAATGATGTTGCTTGACTGTTTCCTTTCTAAAATCTCTTTCCATTCTCTCATTTATCATCTCTCCTCTTAAACATGTGTGTAGATTAGCCCTACAAATGTGAATGACACAGCATAAGAATGACCTTTTCCAAAATTTCCAAAAAGGGCAGCCTAACATCATTTTTAGCACTTCCTGTATGCCAACATCGACTGAAAATAAGGACTTACTATGTGGTTGCCAACATTTTATAAGTGTAAGGAAAGTGCAGAGAACAATGGATTGGCAAGTTGACACAGTAACAGAATTACATAAAGCCACGTGGATGGAGATTTCCTTCCCAGCACTGGTTGGAATGAAAGTGCACTGAGGTATTGCCAACAAAATGAAAAGCCCACAGCAGGGTGTGTGGATGCTGAAAATTCTTGCATTTCCCCTTCTGAAGAGTCTGCCAAGGAAAGTGGCAGGTACCAGACCCCATCCTGTACAGGCTAAGGCAGATTGGGAATCCACTTCAGAAAACGTAAACAAAAATACCGGGCATTCAAAATGATACTTGGAATACAAGTATTTAATAGATTTAAATGCAATGGCATTTTAGTCTTAACTAAAAAAAAAGAAAAAAAAAACTTCCCCTCCTAAAACTTGACAAAATTTTTTATATCCCACACAGTCATGCTTATTTTAAGTCATAGGTATGAATATCATGAACAGTAATTTCCATTTTAAATGATGATCCTGTACTGCAGTTTTTCCTTATCCTGACTAGCTGAAACATCCATGAATTATTTATTGGAGTAGTGCTGTGGCCTTGTGAATGACTTGAGTTTACTTCACAAAAAACTCTCAGAGGAACAAGGAATCTTAGTTCTGTGATCCCAGTTTTATAAATGAGTTAACTGAGCCGAAGAGAGGGAAAAGACACATCCAAGGTTACTGATTGACTTGGAGCCAGCGTTCATAATCAACAGAAGAACAGGCTGTGTCCACCTGAGCAATCGAAGGATCCCAGTTCAGGTGGTCCATCCAGCGAGTTCTGGTAGCATTAACATGAGGGTGATGCTATTTTAATAAGTGTTCCTAGTGAATACTTGGTTGTTTTAGTCTGATAGCTTCTTTGGTGGTTCAGCAAAAACCTCACCCATCTGAAGAAGAGGTGTGTTTTATTTTCAGTAGCAAGCGGGAGAGACAGCAGAGGATGTAATCAATCTTTTGTTCAATGGATACTTTATTGGTTACCTACTATGTGGAGGCAATATACTAGGTCTTGAGGGTAAGAATGATTGAGCCGCACAGAATCTTGCTTTGTACCTCACTGAAATGAGGCATGGCCGAAAAGTCCGTTGAAATCACAGGTGGTCTCTACCATAGGAAAGGAGGACATCATCAGAAGTTCATGGGTGGATGGACTCTTTAGGGGCACCATCAGTTAAAATCATTGGTAATTCACTTGCAAAATGTAAAGATAACTCCATAAGTAGTTTTAGAAAGCAAAATTTCAAAATATTTGAAATAAACCTAAGCAATCAGTTTCCTAAAGGCTCTTTCTATCTAAACACATCCTCTTATGGTATCTGCACATGAATATGCATATGGCATTATAACCACTTCTCCTGGGAAGCTGTCTGTAGGGAAGAGCCCAGCTTGCGTTGGGCTACAACGCAGCCATCACTCCCATCTCCTGGTTAATAACACTTAGAAGACTGTTGTTATTTGGGGGTATTTAGGTTGGCTTTTGGTCGTCCATATCCTCACAGGTGCTGCTGTAGAAAGATCTCATAGAAAGTCTTGACTTATTAAGTGGAATTAAAGCTTCCTGAAAGAGGCTGGGTTCAGTGGTTCAACCCTGTAATAATCCCAGCACTTTGAGGGGTGGAAGCCAGAGGATCAATTGAACCCAAGAATTTGAGACGAGCCTGGGCAACACAGCAAGACTCCATCTCTATAAATAAAAAAATTAACTGAGCATGGTAGCATGCATCTGTAGTCCTATCTACTAGGAAGGCTGAAGCAGGAGGATCACTTGAGCCCAGGAGTTCGGGGCTGCAATGAGCTATGATTTTGCCACTGCTCTCCAGCCTGGGCAACAAAGTGAGATTCTGTCTCTTAAAATCCTGGGAGAAAACATCAACTGCTTCCTGGACCCTTGTGTTCTTATGACTTTGGGGTAGAGTTAACACAGGGGAATTTTAACAGTATCTGGAAACACGAGTGGTCTTTTGTTCAGGTAACAACTTGGATCTTCCATAATTTTTTCTTACATGTAATAGGAATGATACATACCATGCTCTGTTTTGGTTGAATACATCAGAAAAGTTGACTAGTTATTAAAACAGCTTCCTACTGATGGCAACTGATTCACTGGCCTCTCAGAACCAACACATTTAGAACAGTTAAATAGTGCAGTTTTCTCAAGACCCTATGGCCAACATACATTGCAGTATTCTGTAGTTGGTATAAAACTCTTCTGGAGATCTGACAAGTGACTGCACGTATGACTTTATGAATTGTTGCCTAAGCACAATGGCTTCCCCACTGTGATTATGAAATCTTGCAGGTCCCAAGGTGGTAACTGATTTGTGTACAATGATCCTGGGATTCTTTAGCATCTCTGCTTTGTTTTGCTTTTTTCCCTGGAAAAGTTTTAATAATATTTCTATTAAATGAAAATGTTCTCATATTTTAACTTCACTTTAAACAAGTGCATGAAAATCTATATTTACACAAATGAGAAACAAGGTCACTCCTCCTCTTGTAGAATGGATTCATAAATTCCTTTAAATCAAATTCACCATATTATTTTCTCCATGCAAAGAACCATATTAGACTTTCCTCATCCATTTATTCACTTATTTATCACATTTATCAAGTCTGCCACATGCCAGGCACCATCCTGGGCACTTGTGATGCACCCATAAAGAAATTCCCACAAGGCTATCATTCCAATATGGTTCTGTTTTTAAATTTCTGATTTACAGAGATCTTTTTAGGAACACATCTATGGTATAAAGAAAGACACTGACATACCACTATTGTTTTTTATCAAATGGAAGAAAATCTTGTTCTGTGGTCAGAAGTGATTGATTTGCTATTATCTACTCATAGTTATGTAATTTTAGAAAAGTTATTTAACCACTCTGTGTCTCCATCACTTATCTGAAAAATGGGGATAACAGAAGTCTCTACCTCATAGGTTTGTTTTAATAATTAAATTAATGCAAAGCACTTAGGACAGTGCTCAATACATGTTAATATTATTATTTCTACCTATCGATGTCCACATCTCTTAAAGAGAGGCATCATGTAATGTGTATAATATTGTCATTTATTATCTGAGTGACTAAAATTTCCATTATTTTATATGCTTGTAATAACTTTTAGTTGCAACAGCTGTATTTTAATGCCATTTCAAAGTCTTTAGTCTCCATAAAGGAAAGGTTGCACTTGGACTATAAATCAGACAAAATTCTTATTTGATTTTGAGTAAATGGATGTAGCTGGGTGTTAAGCTGTTCTTTTGTGTCCTCTATTCTACACATGCAGTTGTTTCAATTATGACTTTTCTAACTTATAGTTCATCATCTCATAGTTATTTTTTTGGAAATTATATTATAGATAGCAATTTTGACTTGATAGAGAAGTGCAGCAATGTTTTTCTTCCACAATGAAAGCAATACAAGCCTTTGATGATAATTATTCTTCTTGTACCTTACTGTGATAAAGGAAATCTTTCAATTGCATCTTTCAGGTGAAGCTGTGGTGTTTTGTTATTAGCAGTGTGATATTATATTGAAGATTTCTAGGTCAGTACTGAATCGTTTTATTAGGAAAAAAGGAAAAGAAAAGATGATAGGACTTAAAAAAACATATGATTACCTTAATGCTGCCAGTATTGAATTCAGTTTTAATATTCTTTCCCATGAAAAAAGAGTATAATGTTTAAATGTTCTTTAATTGTTACTTGGTCACTCCTTCTCAATTGTAGGAGCCAAGACATTTGCAGGCTGCCAACAAGTTCATAAGCTACCAGAGACACATTATCAGCATGGGCCGTGGCTGCCAGCTTCACATATCACCACCTGCCAGTAAGACACAGTCCTGGGTCTAGCTCACAGACTGCAGTTATTCAGCACTTGTCTGCATGTGAAGCTGTGATAGACACCACACAGTGTTGGGAAGACATGGCTCTTCCCTAATTAAGGTTCACTTTACAAGGTAGATGGTAGTGATTCTCATTGTGTGTCATACCAACTTATGAGAAAGAGCAGACAAACAGACGATTATGCTAGTGGTTAATAAAGGAACAGATGGTTGGATAAATAAATGCTATTCTTCCAGTCATGTGGGAAAGGGTACATGGAGGAACTGGGATTTCCTAACATGAAATTAACTAATGAGAAGGGAGAAAGAGCTTTCCAAGGACAGGGAGTAACATGGGGAAGGTCCTGTGACTAGTGTGGTGTGAATAGATAGGAGAGAGCCTGAATAAACCCACCTGAAAAGTACAGAATTACAGGAAGGAGAAAAGAGGTTGTCTCAAGAGACAGTGAACAAGCCTTTGAAGTCAAGCATGAAACTCTTATTCCCAATGCCTAGTGTAATCAGCATTCTCTCTTGTTGGTTAATATTTTATCCTTTTTTGGTTCCTCAGATGGCTAAGGGTAGAGTGATACGGTACAGGCTAGAGTATCATTGAAAGTTTCCTTTCTGTCACAGATCTTTTTTAAAAAATTTATTTATTGTATAAGTTCTGGGGTACATGTGCAGATCATGCAGGTTTGTTACATAAGTATACATGTGCCATGGTGGTGGTTTGCTGCATCCATCACCCCATCATCTACATTAGGTATTTCTCCTAATGCTCTCCCTTCCCAATCCCCGCACCCACCCAGACCCTGGTGTGTGATGTTCCCCTCTCTGTGTCCATGTGCTCTCATTGTTCAACACCCACTTATGAGTGAGAACATGCGGATTGCTGAGAGGCTTAGGTTTAATTTTCATATTTCTTCCCCCAGAAAAAGATAATTATTCTATTACATTTTATTCAATTATTTAAACTAAACTGAATTTTAATACTTCTCCTCTAGGGGAAAAAAAGTCTTCTGACATCTTCTAAGTCACAGAGATAAATAAGAAATGGTGATTGCCCTTAAGATGCCAGCATCCTAATGAGGTAGAGACACCAGCCACCAATGCTGAGAGCTATCATAAAGTTCTGAGCAAAAAGTGTGTTGTTTTAGTTTGTTCAGGCTGCTATCACAAAATACATTAGACTGATAGCTTATAAACAATAGAATTTTATTTCTCACAGTTCTAGAGGCTGGAAAGTCCAATGTGAAGGTGCTAGCCATGTCCACGTGTCTGATAAGGACCCATTTCCTGGTTAGAGAATTCAGTTTCTTGCTCTATCTTCAGGTAGTGGAAGGAAGCAAACAAGCTCCCTTAGGCCTCTTTGATAAGGGCACTAATCCCATTCCTGAGGGCAGAACTCTCATTATCTAGTCACCTTCCAAAGGCTCCACATCTTAATGTGATCACCTTGGGAGTCAGGTTTCAACGTGTGAATTGGGAAAACAGGAGACACAAACATTCAGATCACAGCAAGTGCTATGGAAGCCAGAGAGGGGTATAGCCAACAAAACAGCTTTGAAGAAGCTGGGAAGCCACACTGAAGTGACGTTGGAAGTGGGTGATAAAAGACATAGAATCTGTAAGGAGCAGGGCTGAGAGTGAGAAGGGCTTTGTGGCAAGGAAACAGCTCAGCCAAAAGCCTGAACAGGGTGCAGAGTGTTTGGAAAATGCTGAAAAGTTTGGGGCAACTAGTGAAATCGGGGAATCATCATGTGCACAGATTGTGTAGAACTGCATGTGTCACAGTTAAGAAAATGGATTTTATGTATTGACAGCAGGAAACCAATGCAGCACTTTAGGCACAGAGCCACGGAGTCCTGTTTGTTAGAATGCAGAGATCTGACAGGAAGAAGAATAAACTGAAAATGATCCGTGATCTGGGACACTTGCCCCCAGAAATACCCACCAGTTTTCTATGTGGATAAAAATGTAGACAGAAATGTTTCATTCTACTTTGAAAACTATTTTAGAACATTCAATGGGTGTTCCCAATATAAATGAGCTAATATATAAAAGTATCATTTCATTAAGAGATTGATTCTTAAATTTCCACTACTAAAAATTATCCAGTGGTATAATTGTTAGGGCTGGGGTCTACTAGAATGTTCTTTATTATTATACTTTAAGTTCTGGGGTACATGTGCGGAACATGCAGGTTTATTACATAGGTATACATGCGTCATGGTGGTTTGCTGCATCTATCACCTTGTCACCTACATTAGGTATTTCTCCTAATGTTATCCCTCCCCAATCCCCTCACCCCCTAATATTCCCTCCCCTAACCTCCCACCCCCCCGACAGGCCCTGGTGTGTGATATTCCCCTCCCTGTGTCCATGAATTCTCATTGTTCAACACCTACTTATGAGTGAGAACATGTGGTTGGTTTTCTGTTCTTACATCAGTTTGCTGAGAATGATAGTTTCTAGCTTCATCCATGTCCCTGCAAAGAACATGAGCTCATCCTTTTTTATGGATGCATAGTATTCCATGGTGTATATATGCCACATTTTCTTTATCCACTCTATCATTGATGGCATTTGGGTTGGTTCCAAGTCTTTGCTATTGTGAACAGTGCCACAATAAACATACGTGTGCATGTGTCTTTATAATAGAGTGATTTATAACCCTTTGGGCATATACCCAGTAATGGGATTGCTGGGTCAAATGGTATTTCTAGTTCTAGATCCTTGAGGAATCGCCACACTGTCTTCCACAATGGTTGAACTAATTTACACTCCCAGCAACAGTGTAAAAGCATTCCTATTTCTCTCCATCCTCTCCAGCATCTGTAGTCTCCTGATTTTTGAGACAGAGTTCAGTCATGTTGCCCAGGCTAGAGTGCAATGGTGCAATCTTGGCTCACTGCAAACTCTGCCTCCTGGGTTCAAGCAGTTCTCTTGCCTCAGCCTCCCAAGTAGCTGGGATTACAGGCATGCACCACCATGCCCAGCTAATGTTGTACTTTGAGTAGAGACAGTGTTTCTCCATGTTGGTCAGGCTGGTCTTGAACTCCCAACCTCAGGTGATCCACCCGCCTCAGCTTCCCAAAGTGCTGGGATTACAGGCATGAGCCTCCGCACCAGGCCCTGTCTCCTGATTTTTTGATAATCACCATTCTAACTGGCATGAGATGGTATCTCAATATGGTTTTGATTTGCATTTCTCTAATGACCAGTGATGATGAGCTTTTTTCATATGTTTGTTGGCTGCATAAATGTCTTCTTTTGAGAAATGTTTGTTCATATCCTTTGCCCACTTTTTGATGGTTTGTTTTTTCCTGTAAATTTGTTTAAGTTCCTTGGAGAGTCTGGATATTAACCCTTTGTCAGATGGGTAGATCGCAAAAATTTTTTCCCATTCTGTTGGTTGATAGTTCATTCTAATGATAGTTTCTTTTGCTGTGCAGAAGCTCTTTAGTTTACTTAGATCTCATTTGTCTATTTTGGCTTTTGTTTGCTTTTGGTGTTTTAGTGATGAAGTCCTTACCCCTGCCTATGTCTTGAATGGTATTGACTAGGTTTTCTTCTAGGGTTTTTATGGTGTTAGGTCTGAGGTTTAAATCTTTAATCCATTAGCTTAAAAAGCCAAATCAGTCTCAGCTTGTCTTCTGGTATTTGTTTCCTGTCCATAGTCAGAAACTGGAGAATTTTAACTAACAAAAAGTTTTAACTAATCTAACAAAAATAACTGAATTCCAATTCATTTTCAAATAAAAAATTGCTTTTGTTTTTAAACTGATAAACTAGAATGCCACCAGCCCCTAAGCCACGCTCAGGTTCCTGGATCAGCTTTTAAATGTAGGGGAAGAAGCATCAGAGAGCTAACCTTTTTGCAAAGGAAACAGACACATCCTGAAATGATTGCCTTTGACATCCCTTGAAGCCATTTCCTTGGAATTCCTTGAAATCTACCAGTGTATTAGGTTTCACTGACCTGTTGCCTGTAAACATGGCCAGAACTGATTTCTAGCTCATGCAGGCTGCTAAACAAATCTTTCCTTAATCCTTTAACATGTGTTTAATACCTCTAACAGGAAAGACTGTAGCAGCTTTATTTCCTTACTGCCTTTTCCCAGCAACTGCAAACACCTCTTCCCATGTCCCCTGCTATGGCCTAGGCCTTGGGTTACAGGTGCCAAGCCCTTTGCCCTTCCTTCTACTGGTTCATGTAGACACAGAATTATGCCTGGAAAGCCCAAGAGCAGCGAGTGGGTGTCAATCATGAGGAGTGGCTGACCAAGGCTGGCTGTGTACACTGCAAGCTCTGAATGCTGAAGGAAGGGGGTCCCCAGAGCATCCCTAGGCAGGTGCCCCACATAGTAAACAGCTCTGTGGTACAAGCTCAGAAGCCTGGTCTTTAATTGGCTTCACCAACTTTTTTCCTTTCTCCCCCTCCTCCCCGCTTTACTTAGTCTCAAATCCTCAGGCCTTCTCTGATCTGAAATATTCAGAAGATGAACATTATGGTAATTGGTAATAGTACAAGCACTTTGCAACATCAAGTGCTTCATAAAGTTAAAATGATACTAAATTCAGTGACAGGTTTATAGGCCTGAAGGCCTTCAGCCTCATTTTGCAGATATAAACAAGGAATTTTATTACATTTTTATTATTTTTAAATTCAAGCTGATTTCCTGCTATATTCAAGGTTATGATGAGCACATAAGTCTCTTCTCAGTCCACAGACATGCCTTATTGAGAAATTTTCCTGGCCCCAATCTTTGGCCCCACAAATCCCACTCTGAAAGATATCCCACTGTGAAATGGGTGCTTCCCTTCCCCATCAACTAGTTCATTAAGAATTTTTGTCCTTGACCTTCCAGCAAACAGTGTTGGTGCTCTCCAGCTGAGGCCCTTCCTTCCTGGCCTAGCCTTTGTAAGAACTGTGTTCCTTTGGGGAACTACAGATTAAATCCCTGATGAACGTACCTCTCTTTCTTGCTAGCTCAGTCTTTTGCAAGCTTTTGAAAATGTTGTCTAGGCCGTTTAGAAGAGACAGACAATATTTAAACCAGGGTTTTTCAAACTGCTGATTATAACTCATTAGTGGTTCTCACAAGCAATTTAGTGGGTTCCTAACAAGCACTTCTTAATAAATAATAGACTAGAGAAAATATGACAGTGCATTGAAGAATTAGAAGTAAACTTTATTTCATAAAACTTGTTTCAGGGGCGTGTGTGTTCCTGTACACTGGGTTATGACATATAACATGTATGTCTTAATGGAGTCACAATCAAAAAGGTTTTAAAACCTTGATCTTTGCTGACTTTGATCTTTCCTACTGTAAAATTCTTGTGTAGGAACTCTCGGGCCTTTCTCCTAATTGCTTTAAGTGCCCAGCAAGTTGAGCAAGGAGCTATAGGAACTCAAAGAAGAGAGAACCCTCATTTCTGGGTTTATTTTGGAAAAGTTAACAGTTGGTGGATTTGAGCTGGACTTTGAGAAAAAGGCAGAATTTGACTGATAGCAACCAGAGGGAGCTGAAGTAAAGGCCAGATTACGGGGAGAGAGAAACAACACGGAGCTGCGGGCAGAGCAATGAGTTTGAAGATCTGGCTGCTAGTCGGGCCTCAGCCCCTCGGCTGTGGAGCTTCAGGTTCCAGGCCTGCCCTGAGCCACTATTTTCTAATCTGTAAGATGCATATAATCATATCTGCCCCACAGAGTAACTGTAAATTACAAATGGAAAGAGGTGAGTGAAAGCACTTTGAACACTAGGAAGTACCAAACAACACAACATACGCTTTTTTTTTTTCCTAGACAAAGCAAAGGTCACAAGTAAAGGTGCAAATGTGGGAAACTATTATGTGTGCTTGGGATTAAGTGAGGGTTGCAGCTTGGCACGTATAAGGTTCGTCAAGGAGGAGAGACTAACAACATGTGTTTAGGCAAATCTGCAAAGATTTTCAGTATCAGGTGAAGGTGTCTGGATTTGACTCAGTGGATAAAAAGGAATCAGATGATATGTAGACTCAGGAGTGACATAGTCTTGTTTTGGAAACATTGATCTAAGAGCAGTGATTAGGAAGAAGTCACGGGAGGCCTCAATTATGGTAGTTGCAATGGGAATGTAACCCGGGCGGGGCTGTGTACTCAGCTCCCTCCCCGAGGCCCGAGGCCTCTCTAACCCCAAGAATGGGGCCCCAGGGCGTGGGGAGCTTACCTTTTGAATAAATGCTGTGCAGCCAAAGAGTTTAACAGAGAGCGATTTCTTAGGCAGAGAGAGAGAAAGGGAGAGCAAGAGCTCCCATGCTCCGCCGTGGGAGGGGATCCAACGAAGGAATCTGTATAGGTGAGGAATACCGGGCTTTAGCCCTGGAGTTATTCCCGCCCCATTCATGTTCTCATCCAATGAGAGGAGTTCTTTCAAACTTCCTCTGGAGGATTGATCTTTGACTCTGCTATCAGATTGGCTGCTTGGTCGGCAACAGAGCCCCTCCTCCCAGAGCTTTCCTGGGCTTTTTGAAAAAGAAGCTCCCGTGGATTTCCACCTCGCCCACCGTGGGAAAGGCAGACAAAGAAGTTTGCATTTGAAACTCCTCTGGTCCCCAGATGGAGGCAAAACCACACCCCTTGCGGACCTGGGAAGAGAAGGTTTTTTTCCTTAACATAGTCCCTCAGGAATAGAAAAGAAAAGTACAGATGCTGGAAAACTCTGGCCCCAAATCCGTAGAATCTGATTCTGCGTTATTGGGGCATCAGGACTGCAGAGAGAAAAGGCCAGGCAGGTGCCAGTTGTGAGGAAGCAGGGGCCCCAGGTGACTGTGGGGTTCCAGCCCTCACAACTGTAAGTCAAAGAAACGGGGAAGGCAGAAAGACCACTCTTGTGAGGAGACAATGTATATGGTTGGTTCCCCTTCTCCAAGTAGAACCTTATTTATATGAACCTGCTCCATTTCCTAATGAGCCAGGTCTTTGGGATAAAGAAGCCACTTGCCCAGCCTTGCCTCACAGATGGTGTTCTCAAACCTCTGAATAAACTTGTTTCTCTCTGAGCAGCTCTCTCATAGGGGGATGCTCTACAATTAATATCCTACTCAAAAATAGGCAGAATGCTTATTTTAATATTTTGTGCTAATTCGGTCTCATCAACTTGTCTTCTATCTGTAGACTTCACTTAACCCCCAAGTTAAATTATGTTGTAAATACAGCATTGATACACCACATCCTACCAATCAAGTTCAGACTCAATTGCCTGGAGCAGCAAGAGCATGAGTCAAATATCTAGGTTCAGATCTTTCCCACCTACTAGTTGTGTGACACTGGGAAAATTACCTGAACTCTCTGAACCTTGATTTTGTCATCTGTAAAATGGGGACAATTATAATTATAATTCCTATCTTGCAGAATGTAAGATTCACACTATTAACTTACATAGCACAGGGCCTAGAAAAATTAGGTCCTTGATAAAGGGCTGCTTTTGTCATTATTATTAAAGGACATTAATTGACAGGCCCCACCCTCCTTCACAACCACATGCCAAAGCTTTTCCCTAGTTCTGTGGGATAAGGCTTGTCCTGGTTCTGTCCCAGGAACAGGGCTGACCTGGCAGGACCTACCCTTCAGGAGGAAAAAGTTATCACTGCTCCTCTCCCTTTAGGTAAGCACCTTTAAGCCCGCCTACAGGCTCTTCAGTCAAAATAACTTTGTTCCAGCTCAGTGGTGGTCTGAAAATGCTAAGTGTCCATCACAAAGAATAAACAGGCAAAGATGGGACTACTGAATGCATGTTACTCCTGTCGGCCAGTAGCTGGGGGCACACAGTTAGAGACTGAGGAGAGAGTAGGTCCCCATGGCTGTAGTCAGCAGAGACCTGGGGCTGCTGGCTTCCTCCTGCCCCAAGATCAAGGGACTCTTGGGAATCTCAAAGTGCAGTTGAAACCCAGCAGTTGGTCACAAAGCAGCAAGATTAGGAGTCAGAAGTTCTGGTTTTGAGCCCAGGCTTGTTGGCCACATGAGCTTGAGCCACTCTCTCCAAGCTCCAGTTTTATCTCTAAAGAAATGCCCCTCCTTGTTTTTTAACCACAACAGCAACTCCCCCCACCTAAAGCATTCTACACACAATTTCATGAACTCCTAAGACCTTGACAACCCTTGATTCTCATATGATATTCTCCATATTTTTTAATAGGCTTAGGAAGTAGAGTTTAGTTTTTAGCCTTTCCAAGCAAAACTATATTACACAGTGGAAGTGCTTGCAACAAAGTATCTGTAAGAATTTGGCCTTGTATTGACCAAACACAAGACACTTTTATAAAAAGGATATTTATTGACCCATGGTTTTATACAAAAAAAAGAAAGATACGCCTAGCCCTCTTTTACACACTTGGAATCTATTTTCTAGAAACGGTGCATTTGTCATGGTTTTTATCCTTATACGTTCAACAAAATGTAATAGCTCTGTTTGATGGCATATAGTAAATAAAGGTGCTTTCTTAGACTCCCAGGAAGTAAATACTTGACATATTAACTTCCTGTGATTCAATCACAGAATGCTTACATGAAAACAAAAGAAATAAATGAAATAAAGTCCAACAGACTACCATCAACAGCTGTTTAACTTCGGGCCAGGCTCAGTAGCTCACGCCTGTAATCCCAGCACTTTGGGAGGCCAAGATGGGCAGATCACAAGGTCAAGAGATCAAAACCATCCTGGCCAACATGGTGAAACTGTCTCTACGAAAAATACAAAAATTAGTCAGGTGTGATGGCGCACACCTATAATCCCAGCTACTCAGGAGGCTGACACAGGAGAATTGCTTAAAACCGAGAGGTGGAGGTTGCCGTAAGCCAAGATAGTGCCACTTCACTCCAGCCTGGCAACAGAGCGAGACTGCATCTCCAAAAAAAAGCTGCTTAACTTCTTATCTAGCTTTCGGCATGAGCTGCTTTTACCCTATTTCTGATAGAAACAAAGAAGCAAAATTGCCTCGCTTATAGTATGCCATGAACTCATCTTTTTATGAGATAATTTAAATTGATTGTCACGTTACAAATATTTTTTTTCTAATAGCATCCCCTTCATCATCTTGGTTTTGGAATAATCCTTTCAAGACAGAATTAGAAATAACCGCTCACTCGTAGATTTTTAAAATATATCTCAAGTATTTGGAAGAGAAAGTTCAAAAGATAGCTCTCCTAAATCTAATAGAACAACTGTGGGCAGGGGACAACATTGGTGGTATTTTGTTATAGCACAGAGATGGAAACATTTCTCTCTTCTTATGGGTAAGGAAACAGGCTCAGCAAAGCTAGGACTAAAATCCAGGGCATAGGATTCCCCTGTCCGGGTGCCCTTTCCTTGCCCTGTGCTTTATAACTCCGGACCTTAAGGAGATGTAGTACCCATTTGATTTCTGGTTTAACCAAAAGCACCTGCATTTTCTTATGGCAGATTCTGTTTGAAGGAAGATTGAACTTCATTTTTATTCCTCCATTTATCTGTTTCCTTTGGATTATCTTCTTGATTTCCCCTTTTATCTTTCTCACCATCCATTTGTTAATGTAGACAAACAAAAATATTCCTGCTTCTTTCCCACAACTGCCATCTGATTAAACTCTACATAAGGTCCATTCCTTATTAGAACCCTAAGTAATTGGTTGTGATGCTTGTGAAGATTACTGGGCCAATACATGGCCACATTCAATGATGAAATATAGCTAGGGTGTTTCCTCTGAGAAAAAAATTGATATGTCATCTCATAGCCTTACAGATTGGTACATTCTGGAGTTCTAGCCACTACTTCAGTATATGTCTCCTTCCAGGTCCAAGTTAAGATCATTGAATTGTTAGATGCTTTTTATTTGAGGCTTATATGGTAAGGAGAAAATATAAAATTATATTTCCTTTCATTTGCTTCTCTGGAATAAGTAGTCATTTTTCTGTCTGAAAAATAGAGAAAAGAAAAGTTAGACTTGTTCTTGAGCAAAATATTATTTATTATTTGATAAAGGAAATTGACAAGAGTCATCTGAAATTTGTAGAGTTTCAATATAAAGTTCTTCCTCACTATTTCTTCTCTTATTTTCTATATAGCTAGTATTTTATTTCTTTCCCTTTTCATTTTAACTAAAGATTTTTGTTATTTATTTATTGAGATGGAGTTTCACTCTTGTTGCCAAGGCTGGAATGCAATGTCATTATCTCAGCTCACTGCAACCTCCGCCTCCCAGGTTCAAGTAATTATCGTGCCTCAGCCTTCCCGTAGGTGGGATTACAGGCACCCACCACCACACCCAGCTAGTATTTTGTATTTTTAGTAGAGACGGGGTTTCACCATGTTGGCTGAGCTGGTCTTGAACTCCTGACCTCAAATAATCCACCCACCTCAGCCTCCCAAAGTGCTGAGATTACAGACATGAGCCACTGCACCTGGCCTAACCAAAGGTTTTATAAAAATAAGACTGTAGAATGATTATTTTTAAGTTTATTTTCTGCAACATCAAGAATTAGTTTTCTCTAGCAGTTAGCTCAGCCTTTATTTCATTGAAAATAATGGAAAAATTAAAGGAGGTTTCCATTTGAGTAAAGTTATGGTTTTCATCTTCCCTGTCCATTTTTTCCTCGTCTGGACTACAGTTCTTTTATACAATGATCTTCTTTTAGCCAAGTGAAAAGGCAAAAGTAATTTTTCCATAAGTTTTTTATGCTGAGAGAGTTTCAACTGGCATACTGGGAGAAATCTATATTCAGGTAAGAGTATGTATATAAGCCTGGGTTTGTCTGAAATTTGTTTTGTCTGTGCTTGGGCCCTCCCACAAAGTTGAGGGAAGAGGGAGATGTTAAAACTGAACCTAGGTCTCTTTGCCCTTTAGCTTAATTTTTTAAAAAAATTCTTTGTATTCAGTAGCTTTAAAGATGATAATTATTTTCCTCCTTCTATAGACAACCTGCATTAGGATGGCACATGAATAAGTGAGATCCTTCTTTGACCTGATAGGGACCCAGGTTAATAATATCTGTCCTTTCTCAACCTTCCTACTTATCCAGATTGGAATTCATTCTCCGTTATTTCCATATCACCCTTGCAAACAGTCTGGATTCCATTATCTTTTTTGTCATACCCGTCTGGAAAGACCCCAAGCAGAGACGAAGCCAACATGTTGCTTTTCAGGACACTACATCCACGTAACTGAGCCCTGTTGGAGAGATTTACACACCTACAGAGACTGGTTCCCTTATTTATTACTGATCACGAACTTCAAATAGACCCATACTACCCAACAATCCTGCTTTACCTCTCTCATCATTTCTATCCTCAACCGTGTCCAGCCCATTTGTTTTCCTTCTACTCATTCCTGAACCCACTTATCTGGTTTCCATCTCAACAACTTTACTAAAGCAGCTTGTTAGATCAGCAATGACTGTCATATTGCCAAACCAGAAGGATATTTTCCAGTTCTCCACTGATGTGTCTTTTTAGCAACATATGATACTGCTGATTGCTTCCTCCTTGCAATATTCTACCCCTTATCTCCCTGAGCTCAATACTCTGAATTCTCCCTACCTCTCTGGCCATTTTCAGGTTCATCTTTTCCATTAAATGCTGGAATTAATAAAGGTTTATCCAAGGCCCTCTTCTTTTCTCACTCTGTCTTCTATTGCTAGGTGATTCCATCTATATGCTTGGATTAAAATAACATGGAAACAAAAACGAATTTATACTCAAATTTAAACTTCAGTCACATAGATACAACTTATTTGAAACTCCACTTGTATGACTCAAAGACACATCACAGTCATTAGATCCAAAACCAAACTCAAGAATTCTCTTCCCAATCTAATCAATGTTCAACGTGTCCTCCGTTCTGTTATGCAAGCAAAAAGCTCAAGATTTTTCCCAGGCCCTCCCTCCCTCATCCAGTTGTTAGGGAAATCATCTTCTTTTACCAGTTTTATTGCTTTCAGAGTTTACATTCACGATAAATACTTCAGAATGTTATGATTGTTTATTATTATTTGGTTGAGTGTTTTTAAAGAACTACATAACACTTTTTCTTCCCTCCAACACACTAAAACAAGAAAGAATTATAAATGGGGAAATGATGTAAGTGTAAAATACTGCACAGGGTCAAGTCCTTTTTGAAAAAAACAATTACATGCCAGGAAACATTTTGTTTTTTAAAAGAAAAACCACATTAATAGTAGGCACCATTTCTGTTACCTCCTCAAGGTCAGAGTCACTAAACTACACAGAGCTGAGGCAGATAAAAGACTGCAAGCAACAGCAAGAATTTCAAAAGATCTAAATGGACTAATGCCTCACTTTCTTAGGGACATATATTTCTTATTTTTGGTAGGATTGTAAAAGAGTCTTAAAGTTAATTTTCTCATCATAAAATTTTGTAAATGGGCATCATCATATTGGATTTTTTAAGAGAGCTGTAATTTGGCCTATAAAAGAGGTGTCTCTTAAAATATTAGAAAATATTATCTTTAGTTCAAAGCAGAGAGTGATACAGAGTTAGAATGAATATTTTGCCCTATTCTCTTTTAGTCTTGACTGCTTATATACTAGCAAAGATAAATATATTCTTCTGCAAAGCCTCCTGAGGCTACAGAGATAAATGCATCAGGATAGTGAATTGTTTGAGAAAATAAAAGCTAGATTTTTGCAGATAAACTCTTGCACCCATATGAAAGCTCAATATTCATAGGAACTTTCCCAAATAATATGCCTTCCTCTGCCAATATGCAAAGTAACCTTTGTCAGTTAATAATGAGCTAATTGTTAACCTGAACAACAGATGACATCAGAGAAAATTGGCATAAATTATCTCAAAATGAACGGTAAATGAATCTGTCCACGCAATGAATCTAATTTACATGATTCTTCTCCCTGCTGTTTCCTTTGTAAATAATCTTTTATTTAAATAATTGCCAGCCCAAAAGCTAGAATCATAATTATTCCGGGAGTTACACAGATTTTATAGGTAAACCATTCTTTCAGCCATAACTGGTAAGCTGGTTAGACCATTAATCACTATACGTGGCTGTTAGTTTAGATAGAATATGGCTGAAATAGTCCACTCAGTATATTGTTGAGGTCTCAAGAGCACAAAGACTCCTTGTTGGAAAACTCATGAGAACTAGAACCATGCTTCCAAGGCAGCAGCACTGGGAAAATATCCTAGATGCATATTCTCTGTCATTTTTAATGTATGAATAGCAGACAAAAGTGCTTTTCTTTATACCTAACCAGAAATCATCTTTTACACCATCTGAAGAATCAATGGTAGACTCGCCACCTTCAGAGTCCTTCAGCTTCCACCAGACCATTTATTTCATTTTGAGGGGACAAAATAGGGACTCCTCCAGTTTTCTCTCTGTAATATTTTCTTGCTGAATCCAAGACCACATTATGAAACCATGCCATTGATTTTTTCGACTACTGCTTGTGTCAGTTCTTGCCTAGCTGTTGAAAATGACTTTTTTTTCCTCTCTACATCTTGGTAGAACATCTTATTCTGAAAATTGACTATATCTCACCCTCCATTCCCACGCTTTGCCTAGAAAACAGATTTTTTAAAAGAATATCCTCCTGTTCTTGCCACTACAAAAGAATGAAGAGGAATTTAACGTTTCCTGTCACACACTCACACACAATTAGTCTCCTTAACAATAAAGAGGAAAAGAAGTGGGGAAAAGATATCCACAACCTCTATAGGTATTAAGTCTATAGGATGCACTCTGCAGTCAAACCCTCTAGTACGATCAAAACTATTATCTCCTCCTCTGGGTGTCTAAACTGCCCATAGGAGTCATTTCAGTGAATAAAAGAATAAAGACTAGAAAACGGGATAGTTGCAGATTTGAGAAACAGTGAAAGTGTGGTGCCACAAATAGTAATGATATCACTTGTATTATTAGTCATTTTTATATTACTAGCATTTGAGGATTATATCATCTAGCACTTGAGATTGTGTTGACAATTTGTTCACATACAGATAAGAAAGGAGGAATGATCTTTTCAAAGAGAGATATATGTTTAAAAGTGTGGTGTGTGTATATTTGCATGCACATGCACCTGAGGTTGAACATGCGCCAGACACACCATACCCCACCTGAGTGATTAAATAGATCACTCAGTAGGAATTTTGCAGATCATTTTCTGTTTTCTCTGTCTTTTGAAATAAGGTGATATTTTATGGTGCCCACAGGGGTATGTGTCTACAGGCATTGTCTGATTTTAAAAACTTGCTCAAGTTAATCTTGACAAATCTGGCTGTTAGCAGCTATTTGGCCTTGAAGATTATTTTATTTGTGAATGCTGCTCTAGTTGCTACACAGATGGTGGCATTGGGTGGGGTGTTTTACGTCTAAGGTAGTCCAATAATAAACTGAAATACATCAGCAATAAGGTTTGTAAGTGACCTCATGAGGAATCATCCAGCTTCTTAGATCAGGTCATAAGGGTGGATCACTTGAGGTCAGGAGTTCAAGACCAACCTGGCCAATATGGTGAAACCCTTTCTCTACTAAAAATACAAAAATTAGCTGGGTGTGGTGGCACATACCTATAATCCTAGATACTCAGGAGGCTGAGGTAGGAGACTCACCTGAACCCAGGAAGCAGAGGTTGTAGTGAGCCAAGATGGTGCCACTATACTCTAGCCTGGGCAACAGAGTCAGACACCTTCTCAGAAAAAAAAAAGGAAGCTCTAGTATTTGTTTCATTGACAGACCCCCTCGGGGAACGAATAAGTGCTTCTATGATGGTCAGCAAAGTACTCCGATGTGCTAAGTAAAGTATGAACCTTACAACCGTAGTTTGCCCCTTTGTCTGCTACTGAGATGGCAGCAGAGCTGGATGCTGCCTGTGATGCGGTTTTCCCACAACACAGCTCCACCTGCAGAGGTGACTTCACCCAGAATCAGCGAAACTCAGCTTTCGGGGCTCTTCATCTGCATGGGTCCTTTATAAGGGACCAGTGTTTATTTTTTTTTTAATTTTATTTTTTATTGCATTTTAGGTTTTGGGGTACATGTGAAGAACATGCAGTATTGTTGCATAAGTACACACGTGGCAGTGTGATTTGCTGCCTTCCTCCCCTTCACCTATATCTGGTATTTCTCCCCATGCTATCTCCCCCCAACTCCCCACCCCCCACTGTCCCTCCCCTATTTCCCCGCAACAGACCCCAGCGTATAGTGCTCCCCTCCCTGTGTCCATGTGTTCTCATTGTTCAACACCTGCCTATGAGTGAGAACATGCAGTGTTTGATTTTGTGTTCTTGTGTCAGTTTGCTGAGAATGATGGTTTCCAGGTTCATCCATGTCCCTACAAAGGACACAAACTCATCGTTTTTTATGGCTGCATAATATTCCATGGTGTATATGTGCCACATTTTCCCTGTCCAGT
>PVKP010018241.1:0-44616 GCA_004027715.1 Plecturocebus donacophilus | reverse complement strand
CTTCAGCGCTTCCAATTGCTGTTTTCCTTGTGGGGATGGGACCAGCTGAGCCCATCCGTACCGTATACTCCGCACCGGGAAGCGCCGCGCTGAGTGCCGGCAAAACAGCCACGCCGGCCAGAAGAGTCGCGCCGGCGACCCGCGTGGCTTCTCCGCCGGGAATCTCCCGGTCTGTGGGCAACAAAAACTCGTGGGAAAGTGCGGCGTCCACTCGTTCTCTGCGCTTTCACTGGGAGCTACATTCCTGAGCTGTTGTTAGTCGGCCATCTTGGATCTCTCTCGAACTCATTCTTTTTTATGGCTACACAGTATCCCATGGTATATATATGCCACATTTTCTTTATCCAGTCTATCATTGATCAGCATTTGGGTTGTTTCCAAGTCTTTGCTATTAGGAATAGTGCTGCAATAAACATATGCGTGCATGTGTCTGTATAGTAGAATGATTTATAATCCTTTGGGTGTATGCTGAGTCAAATGGTCTCAAAATCTCAGCCTCAAGTCATCCTCCCACTGGTTCTAGATCCTTGCGGAATTGCCACACTCTCTTCCACAATGGTTAAACTAATTTACACTCCCACTAGCAGTGTAAAAGCATTCCTATTTTTCCACAGCCTTGCCAGCATCAGAACAGACACATTTAATTACCTTATCTATTCACACAATTTCCCCTATATTAGCAATTGAGTCCTATCATGCTACTTTGGCTTTGGAAAAAAAAAAAGGATTTACAATGCAGAGAGACTTCTTAGAAGATGGAAGAGAAGGATAAAGTGGCAGTTGTATGGATGTAACAGAGCAATAAAGGGAGAAAAAGGTAAGAAGTGACTGGGGAGTAATGTTTTTAACATAAAAATTTCTTTCTAATTTCTAGTTTGAAATCCAGATATTTCCAGTTAGTGAAATTCAGTTGACTTTACAAGGTGTGCTTCTTAGGTAACAGTTCATCTTTGGCATTGTATAATTCCACTATTTGCTACCAGGTGGGAGATGATACTAAGTAGATATTAAGGTGTGGCAGTGGTGCCTTTTAGGGTGTTCAGGTGTGGGTAACCACTGACTGAGCAGAAAATTTATTCATCTTTTCTTTTCTTTCTTTCCTTCCTTCCTTCCTTCCTTCCATCCTTCCTTCCTTCCTTTCTCTCTCTCTCTTTCTCGACCTGTAATATTCTTTCCCTTGCTAACCATGTACACACACCTTTAACATATTTTAGATCATTTCTTTACTATAAATTCCTGGAAATAGAAGGATAACTCCCAAGGTAGACACATCTATGGGGTGTTGGATACATTGCAAGGCTGCCTTCTGGAAAGACTGCACTAATCTACCCTCTCACCACCAGGGTATGAGACAAGCTGTCCCCCTGTGGTTTGTAGATTGCAGAAGGATGAAAATGTGATAGAATCTCTCAGCCAGTGTCTAGAGTGATACTAAGATGAGCATTATGATTGGCAGATTGTGCTCACAGCCATTACTAAAATATTGATAATTAAGCTGGTAAGTGAGACCTTTGATAAGGACGTAGTTGAGCAGAGAATCTTGAAATCTTGTTACTAGGTATGATACAGTGAAAACATCCTTAAAGTAGCAGTCAGGAGGTCTGGGTTCTGGAATTTAATAAATGTTAGTTTCCTTCCACTCCTCTCTGAGATGATCACTTCATTTTCAAGATGACGTCCCTCCCAGCTCTAACACTGTATACATCTGTAAGGATCATGCGCGTCACTTCATGAGAAGCAGCATCATGAGCATGATTAAGGAGAGAGCAACATCAGATGCCTCATGGTGCTCAGTGACATGCAACAAGGCTATTCTTGTGCCCTGGTTGTTTGTTATGTATTTCTTGGCTATTTGTATTGTTGCCGTCAGAGACAGTGATTCAGATCTTGTCCTAAGAGCATGTTCACTCTGAGACACTTCCAATAACTGAAGCAAAATGCTGCGGGTAGTTAGTCAAGATGTTTAAATGTCAGATGATTGATCACTTGTGAGTCATGATGACCCAGAGTGACTCTCAGCATGCAAAGGACACAGTAGCTCTCCTCAGCCAGGACTGTACGGAAAGATGTATGTATAACCTGCTAACCCTCTGGAGAGCCTTCCCAGAATGTGCTGGCTAACGTAGATAATCTAGGCAGCTTCTCTCAAAACATTGCTTTTCTAAAATAATTTGCTTTGATTGGTAAGAGCCAGGGATATTAGACAGCCACACTTGGGCAGCCCATTGGCTGGCTCATAATAGATCCTTGTTGGATGAATGGAACATAAAGAGAATGAATGAGAGTATTTCTGGGAAGATTAACATTAAATCAGTGCTAGCATGTTGCTTGATTCTGTGACTGTAATATATTTGAGAAGCCTCTTGCACAGTGCTTGATGCATTGTAGGACATCAATATGTCTTATAAGTGCTCCAATAAAAAATATGAGCAAAAGCTATGGGGATACAGAATTCAGAACCCCAATAAGAGAATTTTAATTGGTGTTTCAGGGATTCATCCCTGAACTAAAGAGAAGAACTTTCGTTTTTCTTGTCCAATGTTTTAATTACAATAATAAAATAATATTTATGGAATACTTTCCATGTACTCAGCACATATTATTTTATTGGATCCTCAGAGCTTGGTGAGGTAGGTACCATTACTATTAAACCCATCTTATAAAGTAGCGTAACTGAGACACACAGGGTAACTTGTCTGGTGGTGTTCAGTTACTGCGTGGCAGAGCTGGGCTTCATGCAAAGGCAAGTCTGACTCCAGAGCCCCACATTCACCATCAAGCAGTGTGGCCTCTTAAGACATGCAAAGTTTGTCTTGTGTTCTCAGTACTACATCACAGAGGGTAAGCGCCCCAGATGGGACATCTGGTCACTTTCAAAAAGAGAGAAGGGAGGAAGTAAACTAATTTTACTTAGCAATTAAGCACTGCTGATTTAGCAAAGGAAACAATTAGGATACAATATCTTGATCATGGCAAAATCAAACAGCCCTTCCAAACCAACATTTAAGCCACATTTGCCTCAACCTGGCTTTATCCCTGTGTGAGTGGTGAACCGACTGGCTTTTAAATTTTTCTCCTGGACGTTTTGACATTTTATAGATGCACAGAATACATTTGTGAAATGCCCATAGTTTGAAGTTTCTCCATAGTACTCCTCCCTTTAGTCCTTGCTATGATAAACATGCCCAGATTGCAACTTCACAGAAGGCTGTGAATTTTGAAGTCTTTGAAAAATCTAAAAATTATATGACAATGTTGTATATGGAATCACTGCTGAGAGAAAGCCAACATCTCTCTGAGTGCCAGACACAGGGCCCTCCTAAATCCTGGGCTAAGAGCAGAGAGGGGTGGTCTTGTTTACTTAAACTCCGGGATGGAATGGGCATGGTTAGGATCACAGTAATCGACTCAATCAGGAGATCCAAATGGAATTGCTGCTACTTGTGTGCATTTAAATGTCATGCTTATATCAATAGTTCGGAAGAGGAAAGTATCCACGCTCAAGGTTGGATTAAATCAAACAGCTTCGCTTTTCATTGAAATGTACATGAAAGAATTACTAAATGTCAGAGGACTGTTCAGTTTAATTTTGAGGAGTTACAAGTTAATCAGTGAGAATTAGCACTCTTTTGTAGGCTGTTTGAAGCTACATCTGTGTTCCCTTAATTGGATAGAAAGTTTCCCCATTGGCTATAAGAGGAGCCTAGGACATTTTTCTTTATGGTACTCTGTTTCAATGGCATTGGTATTTAGTTACAGTTTTATGTATGTCAGGTTTCAATTATGATGACTGGTGAAAATATGTCCAGAAAGTAAACTCCAGTTCATTGTTTAGCAGAAAACATTTGCTTATTGTCCTGCCAGGTAAATTCTCATGTGGAATTCTTGCGCTTGGATTTTTAATGACTTTGTTCTCCACACTTAGCTTAGATTTACAGAATGTCTAGGAGCATGGGCACATGTGCACATAAAAGGTCACCTAAAGCGATCTTTGGCAGATGTGACAGCTCAGATGCTCTGGGTGTAGCTCAAGCAATTTCCACAAACTAGTGATAATGATTCATGGAAATGTGTGACACCATCATACATATGGTGGAGTGCTTAAAGATTGGAGCACTATGGAAAAACTATTCAGAATATTGATTGAGGTAAAATCCAGATGATGAAATGTAGAGTACCTGCTTCTCAATCTGCAAGTTGAGGATCTGTCACACTAAATATTTAATGAAGAGAAAACTGTGAAAGTTTAGAGATGAATGATGTGTCACACTCATATCTCAAAAGGAGAAAAGATAGCTTTCAGATTTCAACCAGCTAAGGACTAAAAGGATTGGGGACATAAAACCGTTTAACTTTTCTTCTAAGATTAGACTCTAAGTTAAGGCTTAGTTGTTCTAGACAACCCACTTGGACCTTCAGAAAACCTGAAGAATCTTGTTAACAATGTTCAGGTTTTCTTTTACTGCTGCGAGAGTAAAAATAACTTCACCCTCACATCTGATGAGTCACAAAGTGACTACTGAGCTTGAAATATTCTCTACTTGTGGTTTGTGATGAGCTAGCTGAGCACTGGTACACAGAACTCAGATAGATGGACCAGAACTTGTTCCACATTCTCTCTCCTTATTTTTGTCAATGCCACCAACATTTCCCTCACCATAAGGGGAAAGAATGTGATGTCATCTTTGACTTTTCCTCTCTGCCTTCCTCTTCTGTTGCCAAATGTTGTTAATTGTGTATTTGGAATGTTTCTTGAATCTATACTTTGTTCTCCATTCTTATTGACACTGCCTCAACTTAGGTTATTATTGTCATGTACCAGGATAATTGTAAGGGTCATAATCTAACCCTAACATATGTTTTTTCCCTTTATTTCCCATTATCTCCTTCTATGCACTTCACTTGCCAGATAGACTGCAGCATAGTATTTGATGTTCCTTGCAGATACTCCATTTTCTGACTTCTCTGTCTTTCTCCTGCTGGTCTCTCTACCTGAATGGCTTTCACTCCTTATTGTACAGGAATCACAGCAGTCCTTCAAGGACTAGCTCAAGAGCTTTCTCTTCCCCAAAGTCTGCCCTGATCTTGACGCTCTTCTCACTTGTCTTCCTTTCCCATTGCAACTTTCTTTCCACTTTTATAAGAGCACTGATCGTTGCATAGTTTGTCATAGTTATTTTTATATTATGTTTTATTTCTTCTAGTAAACTCCAACTTTTAACTTTTATTTATTTTTACTTTTTACAGCCTATTATTCTTTTCTGCCCTGTTTTCCTGTCCCTGGCAGTCTATCATTCTTGCATCTTATTTTTCCCTAGTTTTACTGAGGTATAATTGATGAATAAACATTGTATATATTTAAGATGTACAATGTGATTATTTGATATATGTATACATTGTGAAATCATTACCATAATCAAGCTAATTAACACATCCAATCACCACACAGTTACCATTTCTTTTTTAATTTTTAATTTTTACTTTTTATAGAGATGGGGACTTGCTATGTTGCCGAGGCTGGTCTTAAACTCTTGGCCTCAAGTGATCCTCCTGCCTTGGGCTCCCAAAGTATTGGGAGGCCACCATACCTAGTGAGTCATGAGCCACCATACCTGGCCCATTTTTTTGGTATATGATAAGAATGCTTAAGATTTACTCTGTTAGAAAATTCCAGGTATACAATGCAGTATTATTAACTATAATCATCATGTTGTATAGTAGATGTCCAAAACATATTCATCTTTGACAGTTTGTAAATTTTGACTAACATCTCCCTGTTTCCCTAACCCTAGCCCCTGGCAACTGCCTATTACAGTGCTGCTTTGAGTTTCATTTCTTATTTAAAATTTTTTTATTTTTGAGAGGGGGTCTCACTCTGTCACTAGGCTGGAATAAAGTGGTGTTATCAGGGCTTACTGCAGCCTCAACCTCCCTAGACTCAAGTGATCCACCCACCACAGCCTTCTGAGTAACTAGGACTATAGGCACATGCCACCATGCCTGGCTAAATTTTTGTAATTTTTTTTGTAGAGACGGAGTTTCCTCATGTTGCCCAGACTGATCTCAAACTCCTGAGCTCAAGCAATCCTCCTGCCTTTGCTTTCCAAAGTGCTAGGATTATAGGTGTTGGCCACTGTACCCACTGAGTGACTTTTTTAGTGAGATTATACAGTATTTATCTTTCTGTTTCTGGTCTATTTCACCTAGCATAATGTCTTCCAGGCATTAGGTTGTCACAAATGGTAGGATTTTCTTATTTTTCATGGCTAATTAATTTGTATATACAAAACTTCAACTTTTTAAATAATCCACATCTAATTAATACTCGTATCACCAACACAAGCTTTGGATGGCTGTTCCTGTACTTTTTATTATGAAAATCATGAAACAGGATGCTAATTATTTAATAGTAATACAGTTTGTATTTAAATATTACCAATAACTTGTTTATTTTCAAGTTGGTTTCAGGGGTGCCAAACCAAGGCCAATTATTGAGTGACCATTATAGTGTGTGTGAGTACTATAATCAGGCACAGAACCAATGGTTTTTGGCATTACCTTTAAAAATAAGTGAAAGGACAAAATTAATAAAAGTCGGGAGGAATATAAATCAGGTAAAATTTCCAGAACAAAACATTTTTGTTTCTAATGTTGAGTAACAGGTGCAAGAGCAGTAGCTGTGTGACTTTATAACCATTATTTAAAGTATTGCTAATTATAATTAATATTAATTAAAAAATATTTTTAATTCTAAAAATATTTTAGTATTTACATATAGTATATATCATATTTATATAATATAGTTATATTATAATTAATATTAGTTAAAAATAAAAATATTTTTAATGCTAAAAATATTTTAGTATTACTACATGTAGTAGTTATGAGGGAATGTGTTTTCTTTCTGGGTCCACGAGAGGGCGTAGTTTTAAGGGCAAGAATTTCCCAGCTCCATGCCCCCCTCCCATCTCTCTCCATCCGGGAGATTTAACAGGCTCTGTTTAAATTTCGCGGGCTTGGGAAGAAACTAAGAGTCAGTCACCTCAGCGGAAGTTTTAAGGAACTCCTTTCATTGGCCAGGGGTCTTAGAGAAGGTACGGGTTCCTCCCAGGTTCTGAACTCCAATATTTTGGGGAGCCAGCCAGGAGAGGGGTACACCAGGAGAGGAGTACAGCCAGGAAAGGGGTGTAGCCAGAGACGTATTCAAAATCGTGAGTAAAACCAGCCCCATTCTGTCCCGTCTTTAAGAACACTGGGGCAGCAGTGCTGAGCCTCGGAGGTGCGGCTGGTGAGAATTAAAAGCACAGTGTTTTCCTGTGGGACCCTGTGGGGTGGAGTGGGTGAGCACTGCCCTCAGGCCTTTCACTCCTTGCCGGCGGAACCCGGCGGAACCGCAGAGACCTCGGCCCAGCCCGTCGGGTGGGCCCAGGTGCGTACAGTAAGCCATAGCTGCCAGCACTGCGGGCCAGGAGAAAACAGCGGGCAGGGACGAGGTAAAGACTGAGCCTGCAAGGAACCGAGGAGCATTGCGGCCTGGTGCATGGCTCTAGCAGGCCTCTCCAGCAGTCCCCAGTCCCAGACCGCAGTGTAAAAAGCCTTCCTTGTGGGGTTCACCTGCTGGCTGCCGGTCCCCTTGTGGACAGCTGCTTGGGTAGTGGCCCAACAGTGCATGAGGTTCTGGAGGCGTCAACATGGCGACAGAAAGCCGCGGGGGCGGAGAAAATCATGGCTGACCCAGCAGCAGCTGTAAACGAGGCTTTTAAACCCAAAGCGGCCAGAGGCTTTTTCTCTGGGGCGCCAGCTGAAAGAAAAGAAGCGGGTGCTGGCCGTCAGCCCCACCCGGCTTTTAGGCAGGCCCCATCACCTCAGGGTGCAGCATTCTCATTCAAAATATGGCTTAAGAAAGCTTTCTGCCTTCCTTTACTACAAGTGGTCAAAATGGTGAAGGGGTTAAGAGTAGGGTCTGTAATTGCAAGGTTGCTGGTTCAAGTCCCTGCTGGAGTCAGTTTTGAATTCCTAGGCTGTTTATAACTATTCTGTATTTGTTGGCCTGTGGGCCTCTCGTCTTTAATCACTTTGTCACATTTGTTTCTTATAGAGCCACAAGGTAATCCTGCTGCTGGAACCCGGGATGTCCTTGGCTCATGGGCTCTATCGTGGACCTCTAGATCAACCTGCACCCCTGAAAGGCTTCCCTCTGGAGGAAACTTCAACTGTAGGGCCCCTTCTATGCCCCATTTCAGCAGGAAGTAGTTAAAGAGAATAACTTCCATAATTCCAGCAGAAGTTGGGCTTTCCTGTTCAGAGGTGGGGAATGAGGGAATGTGTTCTCTTTGTGGGTCCACGAGTGGGGGTAGTTTTTAAGGGCAAGCACCATGACCCCCTCCTAGCTCTCCATCTGTTTAAATTTTGTGGGCACCCAAAGAAACTAAGAGTCACCTCAGCGGAAGTTCTAAGGAACTCCTTTCATTGGCCAGGGGTCTTAGAGAAGGTGGGGGTTCCTCCCAGGTTAAAAGTCCCCATCTTCCACACCCCTTCAGACACCATGTTTGGGTCCCCTTCCACGAACACTCCCTTAGTGGAAGCTGTCTTTCTCTCTCCTGGATTTCCTCTCTGGGGTCCCCTTCCACACTCTCGTGGAAGCCTGTCTTCCCCTTCTAAACTTCGTCTTTCTCTATTCCCTTCTACTCAGTGTGGAAGCTGCTTTCCTCTCCTGGATTCCATCTTTTTGGATTCTCTCACTCAGTATGAGAGTTAGTTGTTTCTGCTTCTCTTATTTCTCTCTCTTTTAAGTAAATCACTTTCTACAAACACTTTTGAGTCCAGCATTTACTGCGCACTGCACCGTGGTCCCCTCTCTCATTCTTGAGAGGGCAGGAGACCAAGAACCTGGAGAAACAGCTTCTCAGGGGAGCTGAGGGCACCCAGAACCCCTGAACCCCAATATTGCAGTTATATATAGTAAATATTTTAGTATTTATATGTAATAATATTAAAATATTTTTAGTATTAAAATACTTTTTAAATTTTAATACTAAAATATTTTAGTATTTGTGTATAGTAATGCTAGTAGAATTAAAAATATAAACTAGTAAAATAAAAATATAAACTAGTAAAATTGTAAACTATAAAAATATAAACTAGTAAAATTAAAAATATAAATATTTTTAGTCCAAAAAAATTTTAGTATTGCTCTATGTAAATGTAATAAATGTATATTACTATATATAAATACTAAAATATTAGTATTAAAAATAAATTTACATATAAATTTATATTTACATATAATATTGAGTATTAAAATACAGTAATACTAAAATATTTTTAGTATTAGAAGTATTTATATTTTAATTAATGTTAATTATAATATATTATATAAATATATAAATCTTGTTAGTATTATTCCAACTATATTACTAAGAGTTTGATAGTGGTGTTAAACATTCGATTACAAGATATTAAAATGATGAATCAGACATGTCTTGTTTCTTGGGGATGAAACATTCACACCAGCTCCTCTGTGGAATAAAAGGAGATGTCATTATAGAGAGGCAGAGATAGTGAATTGGTTAGGCACACAGATTCTAGAACCAGACTGTCAGGTTCAAATTCCACTTCTGCCATTTTCAGGCTCTGCAAGTTTATGAAAGTTCTTTAACCTCTCTGTTTCTCTGATTCTTTATCTGTAAAGCGCTTACTTCATAGAATTATGGTAATATGAAATGAATTACTATATGTGAAGCAGTTAGAACTATGAAGTACTGCATAGGTATTAGAAGTTCTTACCTGTCATTATTGATATGTTTAGGTTTTGTGTGGCTACCCAAATCTCATTTTCAGTTGTAAGTCCCATAATCCCCACGTCAAGGGAGACAGCAGGTGGAGGTAACTGAATCATGGGGACAGTTTCTCCCATGCTGTTCTTGTGATAGTGAGATCTCATGAGATCTGATGATTTTATACTGGGCTCTTCCCTCTTACTAGGCACTTCTCCTTCCCGCTGCTTTGTGAAGACGGTGCCATGCTTTCCTGTCACCTTCTGCCATGATTGTAAGTTTCCTGAGACCTCTCCAGCCATGCTGAACTGTGAGTCAGTTAACCTCTTTTCTTTATAAATTACCCAATCTTGGACAGTTCTTTATATCAGTAGGAAAATGGACTAAGACAATCATTATTATAGAATGTTACACTAAGGAGGGTTGCTTAGACATTGCAATCCAAGACTCTTATTTTTTAGATGAAGAAACTGAGACCCAAAGAAATTGAGTGACTCATATGAGAATACCCTGTTATGAAGGATCACTTGAACCCGGGAGGCAGAGTTTACCATGAGCCAAGATTATGCCATTACACTCCGGCCTGGGCAGCAAGAGCGAAACTGTCTCAAAAAGAAAAAAAAAAGAATACCCTGTTACTCACCAGAGCCTGAGTAATCTTATCACAGAAGTCCTGGGCTCTTATATTCTGTGCTAGGCCCAGTGCTACCAGTGGGAAATTGAGTTGCTACCCTCAGGAATTGGAGACCAGACAGGTGGACGGGTGTGAGATTATAGCAAGGCAAGTGCCATGATGGGAAGTGCAGCGTAACATGGGAGCCCAGAGAAGCTCTAATTTCTTAAAATTCTCTGAAGAGGGTTCCTAGAGGAAGTGATACTGCAGTTAAGACCCAAAAGATATAGGAAATTTAGCCAGGTAAACAAGGCAGGGAAAGGGCATCTGGGCAGCCTGTAAAGGGCCCCAACATGCATGTAGAGTAGAGAACCAAAGAAGTCTAGCCTGGCCAAGTGGTGGAGACCTCTAGATCTCTTTATAGCAAGTGAAAATCTTCCTAGTACTCTACTACATAATTTCAATACTGGGCCATTAATTAAAATCCCCTTTTGCATTTGGACTGCATTGAATAGTGTGCCCCCAAATTCACGTCTACCTAGAACATTGAAATGTGGCCTTACTTGGAAATAGAGTCTTTGGGGATAAGATCGAGGTTATATTTGATTAGAGTGGGCCACATATCTAATCACTGGTTTGCCGATAGGCAGGCTGTATAAAGACGCGAAGAAAAGAGAAGACACAAAGTACATGCCATGTGTTGACAAAGGCAGTGTTGGGGGATGGGTCTACAAGCCAAAGAATGCCAAGTATTGTCAGCAACTATCAGAAGCTAGAAGAGAGGCACAAAACAGATTCTCCCTCAAAACCTCCAGAAGAAACAAGCTTTGCCAACACCTTGATTTTGATCTTCTAGCCTTCAGAACTGTGAGAGAATTGATTTCCCTTGTTTTAAGCCACCCAGCTTGCGGTGCTTTGCTGTCCAGCCCTAGGAAACTAATATAGCATTCTCGATATGAATTGACTCTTCAAGATAACAAGAAAAAGGCAGATTGCATTCAGTGATGGACATGAATATAGTTGGGATCACAATTTACTCACATTAATATCTATATGCCCTAAACATGTGGCTACTTTTTACAAGGGATTTGTCCTTTTTCACTAAGTCACACACTGCAAAGTGTAAGTAGGAAAAAACAATCCTCAGCAAACCTTCCACTGATGAATTTAGCAACCACAGTCTTTTCCGGTTCAAATAAGCTTTTGATTGTTTAGTCTTTATGTAGGGCCTTCGGGTTTGCCTCTCCTCCCCTGCTTCTCTTCAGAATGGCATCACAGAGGACCTGTATGACTCTGTGACAGTAGAGGGAAGTGGGAGTCTTGGATCCATGCCAGGTCCTCTGGGAGTCCCTTTGCACAAGAAGATCTTGTCATTTTGGCTCAGGCCTTGTCCTTCATCAGCCATAAGGAGGCAGGAACATAGCTTCAAGCACCTGCAGCCACCTTCCTCCTCCAGTGTTCCATACTCCTAGCTTTGCTGGATCTGATGCTCTGATGGACAAGGGTACCCTTCAGAGCCAAGGGAAATGGGCCCTTAGCCTAGATTTTCCATGTGACTCCAACTTTCTGGATGTTTCTAAAGCAAGCTCCCTCTTGAAGCTTAGCTCTGAAGTTAGGAAAACCCAGGACTCTGGTGTCTACCTCCATGTTTCCCCTTCTTTCACTAGTCTCTGGCATGACTTGACTTCCTAATTGTTCCTCCTGCTTTTTTGGGGTAGTATTCATTCCTTTTTCCCTTGACAGACTGGATGTAAAATGAAACGCTGGCTTACTCAAAAGAGAAGCTCTGAAGGTAACACTTTCCTTACCCCAAAATCCACAGAAACATGGGGTTGCACAAGAAGTAGCTCCATCATCTACTCATCTGCTGTAGTTCACGGGCCTTGAGACTGGGGCATGCTCTACCTAAAGGTGGCTCAGCATTAGTGGGGATGTATGCAGAACCACTGGGGCACACCTTGGTATTATTCATCTGAAGTTGATATTTCTTGAAAGACAGACCTTAATGATATTTGTTTCTCTCCCTATGTATAATGGGATATCTCTAGAGGGCAGAATGGTCCTAGAGCTGTCTTGAACAGCTTTCTCTCCCTCCTGCCATCCGATGCTTTAACTTCCTGCCCCAGTGCAGTCTTCTAGTTTTATAAGATCAATTTCTTTGCAATCAACATTATAGCACAAGCTGCAGCACCTTATCTATCCAAGAAAGAGTGCATCTAGGTTGCTTTCCTCAAAGGAAGTATGCACAAGGCAACAGTTGAGGCCTCCATGACTCAATTCATGCCTAATCTTTGCCTGGTCGCTGATCTGTTAGGACCTAGAGAAATTACCTTTACTGATGTAATGAGATGATGGCAAACTCACTTTTACCCTCCACATTCACGAATGCTGTGGGATATATGTTTGTGATTCACTCCAGCCATTTAGAATGGAAGCCCAAGTCACAGTAGATGAAGGCTCTTATTGAAACTGAACTTGGATCAATCTGCCTGCCCATGGAGCAGAGCCAAACACTAACACTGGGATTGATTTGCAGTGAAGGAAAGTGAGGCATTTCTTGCAGGGTGCTATGCAAGGAGAATTGGGCAGCTAATCCTTAAAACCCAAACCCCTTGATGGCTTATATGTAAGAGTTTTTGAAGGCAGGGAGGCAGAGGTTCCAGGCAAAGCCATAGATCAATACATGGAGGCTATACATTGGTTTGACCTAAAAAAGGGGGACATCTTGAAGTGGGGCTCCATAGGTCACAGGTAGATTCAAAGATTTCCTGATCTGTGATTGGTAAAGCTTTGTTTAAAAAGTTGGAGTCAGCAGAAAGGAATGTTGAACTCTGTCTGGCCTGTAGGTATGACTTCCACCAGGCCCATCAGGAAGAAATTAAGAACGAAGAACAGTGGTCAGAGTTCAGTCCCTAGTTCCTCCTTCTCCAAGGTCTATGTGCCAGTGGATGGTGTTTTCCATTTGGTGGGGGTCTAGGTTTCTGCAGAACAACTCAGGGACATGAGTTGTTGCATGATGTCCAAATACCCTCTCTTGGGATCTGGATTGGGATCCCTTTCCAGTAACAATATCAGGACATCAGAACATTCCCTGGGTCTGTTAAGCTCTGGGTCTGGTCAGCAAATGTTATTAACCTGTTTCCTTAACTGAAACTGTGCCTAAGAATAACTAACCTCCTGGGAAGGTAAGGTGAAGTTGCTCTGGTTCGAAAGCTTTGGAAGCCTCTGACGGTATCAGTAAAGTTTTTTTTTTTTTTTTGGACTGCTGGCTTGTTAGGAACTAACAAGACCCTCCCTAACTCATCTACTCATCTACTCATCATTCAGGATTCAGCTTCACTTGTTCTGAGGGTTTCTCCTGACACCTCTACACCTACATTGAAATACGGCCTCCCCTTTCCTATAGTTCCAAAGCCTGTTTGGATAAGGGGCACCTAAATTAGAGGTACTATCACATTGTGTCACAATTTGTTCACAACTATTTTCTTGGCCCCTAGAAGGATTCGTGTTACGGCAGATGTCGACCTAAAAGAAAGAAGCTGAGGTAAAATTGATATAATAGAGGGTTTACTTGGACTGAGCTTGAGGACTGCAACCTGGGAGCATAGATTCAGGTTTTCCGATTAGCAGTAGTTACAAGCAGGTTTTTAAAGAAAAGAAGAGACTGTTCCAGAGGCATTTACCAAGAATTTACATTAAAATAACATAAGCTATTGATTGGCTATACATTGTTTCTTCGTATTTTAAATTCCAGGAACATGAAGTTAATGGGTGAGACAGCTAGTCAGGAACAAAATGCTTTTAAATAATTGCCCCCAAACATGAGTATGGGGGTGCATGACTGAAGTCTTAGACTCCTGTCTCTTTGGGCCTGATAAATTTTATGGACTTCCCATAGTACAGACTTCTCTGAACTATTTTTCTTTTCTCACAGAGACAAGGTCTTGGTTACCTTGGGGTCCACAATGCCTTGCAGAGGGATTGTTACAGAATTGGGGCTTGGAAAATGGTGAAGAATGTGTGAAATATCCCAGAGACATGTTTTGATTAAGAGCCTGAACTGCTTTGATCTTGGACCCTACACTTCCCACGTGGCATATAAGGGGTAGGAAATTTTCAGGCCATTGATCTGCAGGACAGGCTAAAAGGGTAAAGAGATGAAGAGCAGAGCTTCTTCAAAGCAACGTGGATTTGCTTCTTCTCATTGGGATGACAGTTTGTTAAGGAGAAAATGGGGCTGGAGTGAGTGTTTGAAAACACTGTTTTGAATGGCTATGTAGTACTTTTTGTAAAAGTGTCTGGTAGCTCCTTGGTCTTGGAGGTTCTGGGATAGCAAGAACCATGGAGCCCTGAAACTGATCCAGATCGGGTTCACTGTTCTACTCCTCCTTTCTTGTAAATGCCCTTATTATTGGAAAGACTTCTTATGATGTCAATCTATAAAAAAGTGGAGGCCAAAAGTCTTTACTGGAAACCTATTATGTGCAAAGAAGATACTATACTTCCCTGATAGCAAGAGAAACATTATTTTAGGGAGTGTTTCTCTCACTGATGCCAACAGTCTATTCCAGGATCCAGTTTTGGCTGTGGAGCATTAGATGAATTGTTAGAATCACTTTTACAACTAGAGCTGTCAATCGACTGGCTTGGGGTTAGGCTGCCTGGTTTAAAGCTGGGTCATCTAGTTCTGAAATACATGGTTCAGAATGTATTTGAGAGGGCAAGTTAAACGTGAATCACCTGGTTTTTGTGAGTGGTCTTGCATAACAACAAGCCCTGTAGGATCTATTGTTCTTGCTTGTGTCTGAGTGTCTGCAGAGAAAGGGATATTCAGGAGAGCCCTTGAGGGAAAGGCCAGATCACTGTCAGGAGCTGGTTCCCAGAGATGACTTTTAGCACCCATAAATTTGAGTATCTTTTAAAAAAAATCTTACCAGCTTAATTGTAATGTAGTGGTAGATTTATATTACTTTAATTCCTGAAGTTTTATTAGTAGAGTAGAAAAATCCTTTACTCCTAAATCTAGGTCTCTATCTGTGGCTTAACTTCTAACTTCTTGTTTGCATTTTCTTATTCTTTTTTTGTTCTTTTCATGAGTTAATTGAGTAATAACTAAAACTTAAATGTGAGTCTTTTCATGGAGGATGGAAAATCCCACATAGGAAATGGCACCACCAGCAATGGGTCAGTCGTTTATGTTGGCCAATGTAAAGAAACCTCCTTTGTTTCATAAAAGGTCAAACCACCAACAGGAAGTAATTGGTGGGGAAATCGGGGTGGGGAGGAGTTGAGTTACCTTCTCTTGGTGAACTTCAGCCCAGTACACCGTGGAAAGTGCCAGATAATAAATGAAGCTACAAGAGGTTAGAAAACTATACTTTCTTTTCAGATATTAAAGGCCACGAGGGCATACATTACTTCAAAGATTTGTTGGATCTGTTTCTGAATGAGAGGCGAGTTGGTTTCAATCACTAAAGAGAAGTGGGCATGGTGGGCCAGGAACATTATTAGTGTACTGTACTGCTGTCACCTGCTGAAGTAAACAAGATCTGAAAAACTCCTCTGGGGTGCAGGAAGAAAATACTACAACTTTGAAGTATCCTTATTGATCTCATCCCTTTAAAATGTCTGTTTATGCTGTTTTATGGTATATGGAAAGGATATGCTTGGGGAATACTGTCCTAGAGAGAGGAGGAGAAGGCAGGTGGTTGGATCAGGATGAAAAGAACTGGAGATGTAGAGTAGCTCAGAATTCAGAGGTCTCATAACTGCCCAGTGGGTTCTCCTTGCCTACTGTCCAGAGCCAATTTATTAAAACAGAGGAATTGCAACAGAGAAAGAGTTTAATTCACACAGAGGCAGCTGTATGGGAGACAGGAGTTTTATTATTACTCAAATTAGTCTCCCTGAAAATTTGAGGATTGGGGTTTTAAAGGTAATTTGGTGGGTAGAGTGTCAGAAAGTGGGGATTACTGATTGGTCAGGTTGAAGATGAAATCACAGGAGGGTGAAGTGGGTTTTCCTTGCTGTCTTCAGTTACTGGTTAATTCTATATATCATTCATGAGCAACATGGAGAGGTTCAGAATCTTGCAGCTTTGGCTGCATTACTCCTAAGCCATAATTTCTAATCTTGTAGCTGATTTGTTAGTCCTAAAAAGGCAGACTGGTCCCTAGGTTAGAAGGCGGTTTGTTTGGGGAAGGGCTGTTACCATCTTTGTTGCAAAGTTAAACTACAGACTACATTTTTCCCAAAGTTAGTTCAGCCTATGCCCATGAATGATAAGGACAGCTTAGAGGTTAGAAGCAAGATGGAGTCAGTTAGGTCGGATGTCTTTCACTGTCATAATTTCCTCACTTTTACAATTTTTGCAAAGGTGGTTTCAGTCTTTTCTATGTTCTCATAAAGGAAATGTAGTTGCCATTGGGAAGAAATTCTGGAGAGATGGTAAAGAAGGTACTGACGTTTGTTAGACAATGGCTTATTTGTGACAGGTGCTGGGTTATGTGCTATTTTTTCTTGTTCTATCACTGCATATACAATTTACATATGAACACATACTTTTATCCATTTGCTATTTATTTAATGAATATCTTATTTAATCTTCACAAACAGCTTGAGAATAAGGTTTTAATCTTCCCAATTTTGCAACCAGGAAGTTAAGGCTTAAGGTGGATGAATAATTTACACAATGTTCTATGATTTACACTTCAGCAATTCTCATTCTTTAGTGAGTAGGTTTGCAGTGTAGACTCCAGTATAGACTTTAGTAGATTCAAGTGGGCTTCTAGTTGGCTTGGAGCAGGTGGATTGTTCAAGAATGTGTTTACAGAATTATGAAATACTTTGTTCTGGTTTCTTTCATTATTTAGTGCATATGCCCAAATTGCAATTTTAGGCCAGAGCTAATTCCCTGTTGATTAGGCTGACACCAAGGACTTGGTTTGACATTTCAATCAACTCATTCTTCCCTTGTTGGCCTTAAAAGCAATCAAGCAAACAAACAAAACAAAACCTAAAACTTTAGTAATGACTAAATTCCAGGTAATCAATTAAATCTTGATTAGTTGATTTTATTGTGATTAAATTGAATGGACCCAAAGTGACTAAATCTACTGTTTGTCAATCCCATTCTCAATGGCAGAGACTTAAGTTGTAGAATCTCCTCATCTGCACATCTGATTCCTTCCAGCAGCTGATTAGCATGGCAGGAGCAGGAATCATATTTTGTTCATCTTTTCTATGTCCCACAAAGTATCTAGCAGAGTACTTGCATTTATTGAATGAAAATATGTTAGATCAGCTTCTTCCAACTGTAGATTTCAGACTATAGGCCAGGGCATCCCATTTGCTACCCATAGTTAATCTGTTTATCTAAAACTGTAATTCATTGGCTTTCTTTGCTGTCTTGGCAGTGGGGCAAGAGATATTCACAGGTTCTAAGAAATGTACGGTGCTATTTATTCCATTGTATGTTAGACTTAGTTGTTCGGTTTCGGATTCTTAAGTATAAAAATTTCCATCTCTTACTTTTGATGAAATGTGTGCAAAATTGGAGAACAAGGTAAAAAGGTGAGTAAATTAGGAATTCTTTTTTTTTCTCTCAAATACTCAGAAACTTAATTAAAATTCCTTTGACATGATTACTAGATTGTTGTCACGACAAATAGAGATGATCCTTGAGAAAGCACTTTGAAAACTCTAGACTATAGACATAAAGGTCGTTTGTCAAAGCAAAATAAGGCCTCTTGAAAACACAGACCTGATGTTCTGACAATGTATATATTGTCTAATAAGGATGAAAGATTAAGCTCTATTTAGCTACCTTTGTATAACAAGAATAAAAGTTTTTTTTTTTCTTGTATCCTAAGTCAGGAATTTAAACTGTTTTCTGATTAGCAAGGCTTTGCTGATCACACTAGTAATATTCCTCTATAAGATGGAAATCCTTCCTGGTTCCCCCTCTTTCTACTTCTTATGAAGAAAAAGGAGAAATTTTTGAAAGAATTGTGCTAGATATACATAACATTTATAATTTTAACTACTTTTAAGTGTATACAGTTTAGTGGCTTTAAGTACATTCACAGTGTTGTTTAATCATCACCATTATCCATGTCCAGGACTTTTCCATCATTTCAGTCACAAACTCTGTACCCATTAAACAATACCTTCCCATACTGCCTTCCTGCAGCCCATGGTAACCTCTACTCTTTCTCTCCCTGTGAATCTACCTGTTCTTCTTGCTGAGCCTTTCTGTTATTATTATTCATTCAGCAAATATATATTGAGTACTTGTAATGGACACTGGGAATACAATAGTAAACAAAAGTCCCTGCTCTCAAGGAGCTTGTATTTTAGTGGGAGAAAACAGACAACAAACAATGAGCACATTTAAAATATTTTTTAAAAAGGAGATTATCCTCTACATAATTCTTCTGCAACTTGATCTCTTCATTTGACAGTACATCTTGAATATCTTTTTCTATGTCGATCTGAAGAGGCCTATCTCTTTTATTTATAATAGCTAAATTTATTGAGTCTCTACTATACTCAAGGCACTGTTTTAGTTGCAGCAATCCTATGAGGTAAGTATTGTAATGATCATCTTTTTACAGATAGCCCAGAGAAGTATAGGAGCTTGTAGTCAGTCACCTGGCCAGTCACTGATGGAGACAGAACCAGACTCAGATGAGCTGATTCCTTACTCCAATTCTATGCTCTTTTGAATGGCTACATAGTACTCTTTTGTATCAGTATACCTTAACTTATTTAGGCAGTCTCTTATATGTAAGCCATTTTTAGGTTTTTTTTTTTATTGTTGTTGCTGCTGCTATCATAGTGCTACAATGAACATATTTATAGATATGTTTACACGTGTGTGATTTTCTATAAATTCCTAAGAAAAACATACACATTTCAATATTTGATAGGCACTATACTTAGTTTCCTTTTAAAAATATTTTACCAATTTATATTCCCACTAACAGTATAGGAGAAGGCCCTGATTTCCTTATATTTTCATTAACAAAGGGAATTACCAAACTCATATTGGCCCCATATGATAGGTTTAAAAATGGTATAGAGGGTATACTTAACAATGTTTTTCATTTAAAAGTGTTTTTTATTTTAAATGTTTTAAAGAAATGATTCCTTCATGCTTTAACCTGTTCTTGGTCCTCTTTATCATATAAGAAAGAAAGCCATCTCTTTTATTTCCAGATGTCTGTAGTTTCTTGTTACTATGGAACCTTGGTAGGAAAAAGCCCTTGTTTCTGTGAAAACCTGAGGGCCCAGCGTGAGGATGTTCTGGGACAGTGGAGTTGACGGTGCACAGGGAATTAGCTTGCTCTGGCTATAGAGACATGATTAAGACATATTTGATTTCAGTACCTAACTGGCAAATATCATGCAACTTCTGGAAAATTCCTAGATCGCTTTAGGGATATTTAAAAGATGTCATACTCTTCCTTTTAAAAATAGATACATGAGATCCAAGATGGCTGAATAGGAACAGCTCTGGAGTGCAGTTCCCATCGAGAACGCAGAGAGTGAGTGAACAATGCGTTTCCAAACGAGTTTTTACTGCCCACAGACCAGGAGACTCCTGGGCTGAAAAGCACCATGAGTTTCCAGCACAGCAGGTGCAGTGGGTCTCCACACAGAAACTCACACAAATATGGGTGGTCGTTTCAACTGGTGCCTGGAACACCTGGGAGACAAGAGTCGCCCATTCAACTGCAAAAAAAGGGGGCTGACATGGAACCAGGTGATCTGGCTTAGTGGGTCCCACCCCAGCAAAGACCAGAAATCTGAAACGCTCTGGATTGAGAGTTTCCCAGCAAGTGCAGCTGGACCCTGGCCAGTCCAGCTCTGTAGAGGGAAGGGCATCCACCATTAACCGAGACAGTCCGCCATTAGTGAGGCAGACCGCCATTACTGTGGCAGTTCTAACTCTACCTCTATAAACAAAACTGCAAGGAAGTTCACACAGCAGCTAGACAGAGCCCATGGCAGCTCAGCAATGCCTCTGCCTCTCATTCTGTGACTAGTTACCTCCTTGCTGGGCATGCCATCTCTGGAAAAAGGCAGGAGCATGTCAGGAACTTATAAATAAAGTCCCACCTTCCCAGGACAGAGCACCTGGGAAAAAAGAGTTTCACTGCAGCAGACTTAAACGTACCTGCCCAGCAGCTATGAATGGAACAACAGAGCTCACAGCTCAGCACTTGAGCTCCTATAAGGGACAGACTGTCTCCTCAGGCAGCTCCCCAGCCCCCATACATCCAAAGAGACACCTCATAAAGGAGAACTCAGGCTGACATCTGGCTGGTATCCTTCTGGGACAAAGACAACAGAAGAAGAAACTGGCAGCAACCCTTACTGTTCTGCAGCTGCTCCAGGTGATCCCCAGGCAACCAGGGTCTGGAGTGGACTTCCAGCAGAGGGGCCTTACTGTTAGAAGGAAAACTAAAAAACAGAAATAACTTCATCATCAACAAAAAGGACATCCACTCAGAGACCCCATCCAAAAGTCACCAACTAAAAATAGATACACACCAAAGTATTTTATTTTCATCTAATCCCACTTTGATGACCAGAACCCCCCTAAAAGCAATTCCAAACTAAAAAATGTAAATCTATTTCCTATGTGGATTTGTTCTTTGGTATCATCAGGGTTAATGTTTGCATCCTCTGTGCTGAAATTGAGGATGTTGGGAAACAAGTGTCATTGCTTTGCTTACTAAATGTCGCTTGAGTGTGCTTAGCTTTCATCCAGAAGAGAGTTGAACTTCCCTTGTGATAATAATAAAAAAAAAATATATACAATGACAGAAAAAACCCTTGCCGATTATTTCATCTCCATAAAAGCAGGTGGGAACCGCAAAAAGGTTTGCTTGTCTTGCTCAGTCAAGGGCTGGTAAAAGTTTGGTAAGTAGACCTGGTAGCTGTTGTCCTCTTCCATTGTTCACTTTCATCCTTCTGAATTCTTGATTCCCACAGAGGAAGCCATTCTCAGAAGCCAGCCTCTTGGGAGTTTCCTTCTCTTTCTCCAGGATTAACTAGTTCTGTACTGGCAGCAGGAGCAGGCAACTAGGGGAGGAGAGGCTCTTCAGGGCTTTCAGCATTTTTCCAAGGAGAGCTTTTCTCCCTCAATTCCTCACTGGTAGTGAAGATGCTTTCTTGCAACATCTTCCTCTTTTTCTGATGAGATGCTGTTTCTGATTGCCATTTAGCAGCTTCCGGTGGTGGTAAGTGGTCAAGAGTGTTTTTCCGGGAGTTGATCTCAGGTTTTCGAGAATGCCCCATAGAGACCCAGTTTGTTTTCTGTGTCATTACTTGAGCTTTCAGAGTAGCCTTGCTTTTCTCCTTGGCATGGTCATGGAATGGATACTTGTTTGATCTTCCTGCACTGCTGGGAAATCTCCCTTTTTTGGGAGAGGATTAGGTCTGGGTTGAGGTGAGTAGATGGGGAGCATTCAATGGTTAGTGCGATGAAGCGGAGATTTAGCAGTGGGCTGGTTGGAGCGATCTGTTTCTTTTCTCCAGATTCCTATTTTATTTTGCTGTTTTCATCTTGGGGGCTAAGGTTTCACAAATATTCTTTATTACTTTCCTTTTGCTAAGAAACAAATTTGGGAGCTTAATTGGAAATTCTTTTTTTGTTGTTTGAAATTTATATTTTTTATTCTGTTAGGATACCTATTAAATGACCAATGATAGTAGCATAAATGTTCATTTCTTCTTGGTTTGTAGGTCTTTGTCACTTCCTTTGGTAGTAGTTGGTTTTATTTTTTTCACAGGGTTTGTATCTGGTGCATTTTCCAATATATTGTTTAATCTGTGGTCAATTTGTGCTTTAGACATGAACAGTTTGCACTGAGCTATCCCTCTGAGGTTTGAGGTTATGTTTTCAGTGCTAAAATTTGTCTGAACAGGTAAAGATATCCTTCTAGCTGTTTTGTTTATAGGCAAGAGAGTGTCTCAGGTCCCTCATTAACAATTAGCTGTTTTGAAGAAAAGAAAACTGGTGAAAAACATTAATTGGAAGCTGAAGGCTTATTAGAAAGGAAATGAGGAAATAGAGGTTTTCGTATGGGATTACCAACACCTGTGCCCACGAAAGATCCTGTTTTGCTCAGCTGTTGCTCTGATGCTGGCCTTTACTGCAAAATGAAAACTCAGAGTGATGTCAGTTTTGATTTTGTTTTTTAAATTCATTTTTTATTTTTTATGTGATACATAATAACTGCACATATTTATGGGGTACATGTGATATTTTGGTGCATACATCTGATGTGTAATGATCAAATCAGGGCAATTAAGATACATATCACTTCAAACATTTATCATTTCTTTGTGTTGGTAACATTCCAAGTCTTCTCTTCTAGCTATTTTGAGATACGATCAATTATTGTTATCTATCGTCATACTACTGTGTTATCAAATACTAGAACCTGTTCCTTCTGACTATATGTTTGTGCCCATTAACCAGCCTATCTTTATCTGCTTCTTCCTCTTCCCCTTCCCCTTCCTAGCAGCCTCTGGTAACCACCATTCTCCCTCTCTACCTCATGAGATCAACTTTTTTAGCTCCCGTATATGTGGGAGAATGTGTGAGATTTGTCTTTCTGTGCCTGGCTTATTTTGCTTACCATAATATCCTCCAGTTCCATCCATGTTGCTGCAAATGACAGAGTTTTATTCCTTTTCATGGCTGAATAATATTCCATTGTATATAAATACCACATTAAAGATTTTATTCATCAAAGATAAATATGGTTGCTTCCACATCTTGGCTATTGTGAACAGTGCTGCAGTAAACATGGCAGTGCAGATATCTCTTCAGTGTACTTATTTCATTTCTTTTGGATGTATTACCAGTAATGGAATTGCTGGATCATGTGGTGGGTCTAGCTTTACTTTTTTTTATAAACCACAGGGTGATTTATTTTAACCTATATTATGCCTTTATATTGTTTCATGCAGAAATCTTTAAAAATGATGGAACAGGTGATTTTTTTTTTTGTGCTCCTGGAGGATTTCTTTGTGGATGGTAGAATTTTACTTTGTTAATATGTGGCATATTGAGCATTTTCATTTAGTGGGAAAAGAGTTAACTATTTAAAAAAAATTGGAAACTGTAGCTCTCATTGAAATTAAACTTAATGTATGTTTGGCCAGATGCAGTAGCTCATGCCTGTAATCCCAGTACTTTGGGAGGCTGACTTCGGCAGATTACTTGAGGTCTGGAGTTCAAGATTAGCCTGGCCAACATGGTGAAACCCTGTCTCTACTAAAGATACAAAAATTTGCCAGGTGTGGTGGTACATTCCTGTTACCCCAACTACTCAGGAGGCTGAGGCAGGAGAATCACCTGAATCATGCGGTGGAAGTTGCAGTGAGCCGAGGTCGGGCCGCTGTGCTCCGGCCTGGGCGACAGAGCTAGACTCTGTCTCTAAAAAAATAAAAATAAAGTAAAATAAAACAAAAAACAAAACTTAATGTATGTAATCTAGATTCTTGTATAGCATGAGTAAGAATTAGATACAAGTATTTGTCTTTAGGATTTCTCATGAAAAGATATTAGAAAATGATAACCTCCTAGCAACATTAAATATTTCAAATATTAATGAAAAATTTCTAATTATATGTTAAATATTATTGATTTTTATGTATTTGGAAACATGATCCTTCCTTACTTTAAAGGTACCTTGCTTTCCTTTCTCCTTTAATTTACTCAGTCGAAGTTTGAGTACCTACCTGGTGCCAGGCACTGTGCTAGATGCCTAGGGGACGAAGGCCCAGAGGAAAGGCCACATCATTTCATTTCAATGGGTCCCTCTCTGACCTTTCTTTTGAAGTTGAGCGCTCCCTAGTGCTCTGCACTTGTTCCTCATCCTCTGTCCTTTCCTCACCTCTCTTTGTTCTTTTCTGGGTGAGGTTATTCATTCCCCTTGATTTCACTCCTTTCCTTGTATATTGATGATTCCAAGTCTATAAATCTGTTTTTTTGTCCTTAGTGCTGAAAATATTTTCAGTGGTCAAGAGGCATTTTAAGCCTACATGTTCAAACTGAATTCATTATTCTTTCATCCCAATTTCTTCTTCTGCCCCTCTGCCTTCTCTTCCTTTTCCCTTCACTGTTGTATTTATCATCATAGTGGCACCTCTGTTCCCTCAGTGTCCCAAGGCGAAAACCTAGAAGTCACCCCAGATTCCTCCTTTTTCTGCATCCAAACATGCAGACCTTTTATTTTAGTTTTTAAAGAGACAGGGTCTCACTCTGTTGCCCAGGCTGGTCTGGAACTCCTGAGCTCAAGCAATCCATCTGCCTTGGCCTCCCAAGGTGCTGGGATTACAGGCATGAGCCACCCCATCCGGCCCACACAGATAATTTATAAACTGCATGTTTATGGAAACATTTCTAGAATTCAGCTCCATTTGCCAATTGTCACTGCTCTCCCATGTCTTTTTGTGCCAGCCCATACTGTGAGATTAACCTTCCTAAAATCTCTGACAGCCTGGACTGGCATAGAGAGACACAAGGGAACAAGGATAACAGAAAAGAGAGCTGAATTCTGATTGTGCCATTCTACTTAGATACCTCTTCTGTCTCCCTGCAACCTGCAGGAGCAGCCACAAGGATCTTAACCATAGCAATGCTCTGTGTCACCTTATCTATAAAACAGGGTTGATGATAATTCGTGCTCATAAAGTTTTGGTGAGGACCGAATAAGACAACATATGTCAAGTGCTTAGCACAATGCCAAGTCCCCAGTGAATAGCAGTGATGATGAGGACAATGATGAAGATGATCCTGTCTTTCAGAAGCCAGCTGTTACCTACCTTGCCAGCCCCACATCACTGCACATTCTTCCCATGCCTGTATGATCTGCTTGCCATGACTATCACTGCTCCCCAAACCTTCCTTCCATTTCATAACACTTGGACTTTCCTCATGCTCTTCCTTTGACTTGTCTTTACTTCGTTTTGTTTAGCAAACTCTTCTTTTCCTTTCAAAAGGACTCAACTCAGAACTGCCATCCGTGAGGTCTTAGCTGACTCTGCAAATTAGGCTTGGTGACTGCCTTCCCTCTCCCTCCATAGTTCTCCATCCCTCCTTCTACCATAGCCCTGCACCGATCATCCTTTTTAAAATTATTATTTATTTATTTTGTGACAGGGTCTCGTGTGTCACCAAGGCTGGAGTGAAGTAGCGAAATCAGAGCTTACTGCAGTCTTGAGCTCCTGGTCTCAAGTGGTCCTCCCACTTCAGCCTTCCAAGCAGTGGGACTACAGGTAGGAGCCACTATGCCCGGTTAATATTTTGTATTTGTTGTAGAGATGGAGTTTTGCCATGTTGCCCAAACTGGTCTCAAACTGCTGGACTCAAGTGAGGAGATAGGGGACATCTGCCCACCTTGGCCTCCCAAAGTGTTGGGATTATGGTTGTAAGCCCCTGCACCTGGCCTACACTCACCATTCAAATGGTCTTTTATGTGTCTGCCTGCTCTCGTCTTCCCCAGATTGTGTGTGGGCTTTCCAAAGGACGGGAAATGCATTTTTGCCTCCCTTGTGGCCAACCCAGGTTAGGTATAGAGTAGGCACCTAATAAGTGTTTGATGATTGAATGTCAGTAGAGGAAGGAGATGGCTCTCAAATTTGGTAGGAGGTTTCTCCATGTGGAGAGTTAAAAAAAATTCATTTTAAGAAAAATAAAAATAATCATTGCTTCCTTTATTGAGTACTAACTTTGTGACAGGAGGCATTGAGCTACTTTCTTTAGGGGCATGGCTTGGTTTAGTTTTCCTAGTGATCCTATGAGTTACTCTGATTGTCCACAGAGGAGCAAACTGGGGCTTAGAAGGGAGGGGAACTTGCTTGAGATTCTAGCGTTACAGGAGCAAACTTGAGCAGCCTAACGCCAGCACTGGTGGAGCAATAGGGAAGTGAGAAGGGGAAGGAAGATGAACAAAGCAGCGGTGGCATGTTTGAGAGAAGAGAGACGGGATGAGGACAAGGAGAAGAAAATGAGCAAGAGATCAAGACGAGGCCAGGAAAGGAGGAGAAGGGAAAGAGAAAGGGAAACTAGAACGCATTTCTATAAGTGCATCCATTGCTTCCTGAAGTTTTGATTGAAGTAACTCAGGAATGGAAAACCAAACATCATATGTTTTCACTTACAAGTGGGAGCTAAGCCATGAGGATGCAAAGGCATAAGAATGACGCAATGGATTTTATGGACTCAGGGTGAAAGAGTAGGAAGGAGGTAAGGGATAAAGGACTACAAATTGGGTGCAGTGTATATTAGTCGTGTGATGGGTACACCAAAGTCTCACAGATCATCGCTGAAGAACTTACTCACGTAACCAAATACTGTTTCCCAAAAACCTGTAGAAATTAAAAATTAAAGAACAAAAACCAGGAGACCGCACATCCACATGTACAGACACACACAGATTGGCTTAATGTATATTTTTTTCACTTCTACTTTTGTACACTTCCTGTAATCTACAAGCACTGTGGCTGTTGGCAGCTGTCACCAATACCTAGTAGGATTATCTCTAGCTCCCACCGTCACACTCACACTCAAAGCTACACACGTGCAGGATGGAAGCCCGGGCTTGTTCCTTGTCTCTCACTGGTGTCAGCTCCCAAGGCTGAGATTTCTCTGCTTCATGTGGATTGCCCATCTTGGGTCTTAGAGCTAAGTTTCAGTTCCTCAATCCCACCTACTCTTAGGGAGGCCAGCACTGGGGCTGCAGCTAATATTTTGGTAGGCAGGGATGCCTGTGAGTGTAACAGCAAGGTCACCCTTCCCTGGGTCCCAGGGTGGGAGAACTCGCTGAGGCTTTGCTCTTCAGGCTCTGAGAACCTAGGGCCAGAGGGAGGAAAGGGGAAGGGCTGAGTGGCCAGAGGACAGACGGGCTTGTTCCTTCCTCCTCTTACCCTTGCTTGCCATCCTCAGACCCGGCTTCTGCTCAGGCACACTGGTGCAGCCCTTACCAGGAGGCTCTTCATCTCCATGCTTGGTGGGGTTAGTCCTCAGAGAGACGGTGTGTTGGGATGGGAAGCAGGGGCCTTATTGAGAATTGTGAAGAAATGTTAGGGAAATGGAAAGGAAACTTGGTGAAAAGCAGAGAAGGAGATGAATTAAGAGGAGAAAAAGTAGACTTGGGAGGCGGTAGCGAGGTGGAGGGAACACACTATTATGGAATGAACTGTTCATAGCTGTGTACGTAACCTCACACAGCTCAGAGGAAGGCATTCCCATTTCTACTTTACAGATGTGGAGACTGAGTTTCAGGTCTCAGGCAGGGTACATGACTTGCTCAAAGCTACACTAGATAGAAAGCCGCTGAGCTGGGACTTGAACCTTGCTATTCTATAAGTCTCTCCTGTATGGCACTCTGTTTCCAAAGAGGAGAGCAGGCAAGCAGAACGGAACAGAGAATGGAGCATTGAAGGAGATCTGGGGTTGGGCACATTTCATATTGGGTCCCTTCCTCCTTGGCCAGTTTTGCTCTGAGTCCTCAGAGAACTGGAGAGCACCCACACCTAAAGGAAGTAAACGAATCCTCACCCTGGTGGGAACACTTCAGTTCCTCCCTAGGCTCTCAGACAGGAGACAGGCTGGGAGGGGCTCACCTGGGCAGGTCTCCGGGCCAGCAAGGGGGCCTTCCAAGCCTCTGCCTGTGCTTTTTCCTGACCTCCACTGCTCCTGTCTCTTCCTCAACTGCCCTGCTCCCTCCTTTTCCAAACTCCTCTGATTCCTTTGCCTTGTTGTCACTCCACTTCCTATTTTCAATCTTTCTATTTCCACTGGCTCTAACCCCTCAGTTTACCACCTGCCTCTTAACTCCTCACTTCAAACACAACTTCTCTTGAAGTCTCATCACCTGTTCACCCTTATGCCCATTTATTTACTTTTGTAGAGAAAAGATCTCACAATTTGCCCAGGCTGGTCTAGAGGCTCAAATAGGCCTCCCACGTCAGCCTCTCAAAGTGTTGGGATTATAGGCATGAGCCTCCATGCCCAGCCATTATCTCCATTCTTTTATTGCAGGATGTCTTGAAGAAGTTACCCTCAATCTCCTCATTTTTTCCTAATGTTAATGCAGAAACTTTGATGAAGAGACATCAATGGTCTGCCTTTGAGAGAACTAATATCAAATGTGCATCCTCGTGCCCTTTCCCCTGGCCCACCCCTTGGCTCTGAGGTTTACAGACCTTATTTGCCCCAGGTTCTGTAATGAGTTAGTGAAAAAAAGCGGGAATCCAAGAACAGGGTGGAACAGCTCTCAAGCCTTTTCTCTTGGATGACTTTTGGTGAGTTTACTAAGGTCAGAGTAGGTCTTTTTGTCCTGTGGACTTTGGACCATAATTCAATAATAGCCCACCCAAAACAGATCTTTCTGGGGGCAGATTAATAGTAGGTCAGGAAACTGATGATAGAAAATAAGAATGATAATTTATTAATTTAAAATACATAGTCTAACTGTCAGGAGGACCAGAATGTTCACTTCAGCATGACAAGTGCATTCTTTCCCTGTGGGCAGGCTTCTGTGAGAAAGCAAATTATTATCAGCAGGTTGCTTGGTGAGCATGGAATGAGAGCAAGGGGAATTAGCTGTAATAATTTGATTGCTGAATGGCCTCAGATCATTAAAGGGACTTTCCATTTTAATCCTTTAAGTGTTGAGTCACATGCACCCAGGTGTTCATTTTCACTGTAAGGAGAGACTTCCTTGTGGAAGGCTGCCCTCTTCCTCACACAATGCTTAAGTAGCAGTTTTAGCATGGAGGTCTTGTTATCACTTCAGTCTCAAGGTGTCTAAAACCAACTCTTTGTTTTCCCTGTACAAACTGACATCTTTTGACTTTGCTATTTCTTACATTAGAAAATTATTTTCTGTGACCAAAATATTTATGGAAGTATGAATTTCAGTCTTCAAAACATTCATTGCATTTTAAAATTAATTAATATATGTAACGTCCTTAGCTATTATTTGTTGCATTTCTCTCTCAGTCTACTTTCTCACACTTCCCTTATTAAAAACAAGCCACTAGGATTTTCACATGAAGAAACTTCCATTTTAATTCCTTGAATAAGATGAAACCAAGGGTAAGGTGGATAAGACCCATCTAACAGCTTTGCTTTTCCCATTTCCTCTACTTGGCGGCAGTTTGTAAGAGGGGAACTTATTCTTGTAAATATTGTTTGCTTCAGTACTTGTAAAGGGTTAAATTTCAGAATCTTAAGTTCCTGCTTCTAGAGCTAGACTTGACTCTAGCAGACCTTTTTCTTTCAACTGATTTTGTTTACTCTATTTCCTTAGATCTTTACTGTTCAGAAAGTTCAACGAAAGATGAATTTTTCTTTACTCTGACAACCTTTAGAGGAAGAGCGAGTGTCAGTGGCAGTATTTTGGTGAGTTGATCAATTTGCAAGAATGACAGAACTAAATTTTGCTTCTAGAGTTAAACTAGAATCTGCTACATTCATATGATTCCTTCATAAAGTATACCTGGATTGCCATTGCTGCTAGAAAAAGATTGGATTTGAGGAAACATGGACTTGAATGTCAATTCTTTTTTTTTTTTTGATGTTTGTTTATATTTTAGAGAGTGGCAACACTTGACTAGGATTATTAATGAGAAACAACTTCTGGAAATCTTATAGAAATATTGTTCATATAATAGTGATTATATAATTACTGTGAATTAAAGTACAGAATATTTTCTACAAAAGGAAAGATGGCTAAAATTGAAAAATGAATTTATTCAGTATGTTCAAAATAAAAGATTTCAAAGACACTTTGGAAGATGATATTGGAGAAATTAAAAGCAGCAACATAGCTGTATGTTTTAAAAGTAATTTTAGGAAGGATAAGGAAGAATATGATATTGCTTTATGTTTGAATGTCTAGGAACTTTTAAAATGAGAAGTGCTAGCAGGAAGAGCTAGAGTAAGATAGAGAAGCAGTTACTTGGATATTTTCTCCTTAGTTACCGTATAGTACACAACTGTAGTTAAGTTCATCTTTGTTATCTGTTAGTACCAGTCCCTCAAACCAATCTAGCAAACCAATAAGGACAAAGAAAGGATAAGCTGCCAAGTGGCTAGTACTTTGATTAGCTTCCTGAGAGATAAATGTCTTCTGCCTGCTTTCTCATTACCAAAAAAGGGTGTAGAGTCTCTTTTTTCATCTTACTTAAAGAATTGTTCTTCCTGTCCTCTGCTCCAGGGACTCAGCCTATGAAAAGAACGTGTTGACTTAGTCCCCCCTGAGAATTTTCAAGCCCTAACAAATTGGCTTAGAACTTGCTGATGACCCTTTACCCTCTGGCCAGGTGGGGCCACCAGATACAGACGTCGTTGTCACAGAATTCATTCAGCTGCCCAATACCATTTTGTATTTGTTGCTATGACTATTCTGTGAAACAAAAACCGTTTTGTTTTTTGTTTGTTTGTGGGTATTTTGTGAAACAAAGAAACAACAAAGTCCTTCACTGGTGAAAACTCCCTTTTGTCTGTGGTATTTTTCACAGGAAGACTTGACCACCAAATGCCCTTTTTGTGTATCTTCCTTTATAGCTATAGTGCCTCCTCACTGGCCTCTTCTCCCCAGGTTTGCTCATTTTCTCTCCTTTCTTCTGCTCTTCAGTTTGCCTGCAACACTATTCCTATTGGTAACCGAGTTTTGCTCATGCTTTGAAGTTCTTCCCAGGCTGAAGAGAAGGGTGTGTAGGAAGATAGGGATGAGAAAGAGGAAGGGAGCAGCCGAAAAAGCTGCAGCCACCCCAGCTTGGGAAGGCAGATCTAAGACATTTTGTGGCTGGGGCCTGGGGTCTGGGATCCAGGAAGGGATAGTTTCTAAAAGAGAAGTGTCTTTTAGCATCTGGAAGCCCTTCCTCTGTTTCTCTTGGAAATTAATCTTTCATTCAACAAGTGTTTACCGAGCATTACTACCTGCCAGGCAGGCATTAGGTGCTGGAAATACAGCTATGAAATCCTGTCCTAAAGGAGTTTGTGGAATAATGGGGAAATTGCCAATATAATAGAAAAATGTATTCTAGAGTGATAGGGGCTCTCACATGAGCAGTGCCAGGTTCTAAGGGAACATACAGGAAGTGCTCCTGTCTCTAATTTGGGGGGTCAGAGAAGGCCTCCTAGAGGAAATGATATGAGTTGATATTGGACAGATGAATAGGAGCTAGTTCGATAAAGCGGGTAGAGGCAGCGTTAGATGGCTACAGGCAGAGGGAAGAACATGTGTGAAGGCCCCCAGATAGAAAGAAGCGGAATTGAATATTTCTGGAGTGCAGAAATGAGGAGGTGCAGGGAGGCATGGTAGCAGTGAAGGAGAGTGATTAGGAATCAGGCTGGAAAGATGAGCAGGGACCAAGTTGCAAAAGGTCCTAGGAGTCTTGTTAGAGTTTTTTCCCTAAGGCCAACAAGAGGTGTTTGCAGGGTTTTTAGCAGGGGTGTGACATGATGTCATTCCCCTTTAAAAATGATGACTCTGGCTTTGATGTGGACACTGATCTACAGGTGGCCAAGGCTGGAACAAGGGAACACTGGGGAGAGCAAGCACTGGTTAGCAGGTGTGTCCTGGAGATAACCCGCTGTCTGGGGCTGGAGTGGGAGAATAGAGAGGTAGGGCTAGGAGAGATGGTCTTGGGCAGCCTTAGTGGCAGCTGGTTGAAGGTGCACAGGGAGGAACAGGGGAGCTACTGATGGTGTATATTTGATGACCTAGCCTTGCTTCTAGCAACACTTGGCAGTGACCACCCCTAACTCCTTGCTTGGATTCATAAGTTTTAGTAACCTGGCCCCTAGAAACCACTGGGTCCTGCAAAGTATCAGTGGCCCTATTTATCTGGCATACCCCAGGGGTCAGAAAAGGAAGAAATGATGGTTTCAGGCTTTTTAGACTTCTCGGGGTTTTGTAGTGGAGCAGTGCATGTTGATGAACTTCCTCTGCAAACTCTGTTCTTGTAACTACTAAGCCATAAGAGTTGTTCTTCCCCTTCTCTGGTCACCATATGACTGACCAACTTCTTTATGTATGTCGGCCACATCTTGCCACACCACTTTAGTGAGCAGGAAGCAGCCAGTCATTTCTTTTTCTAACTGAAAAAGCATGCGGCCAGTACATCTGCCTACACTGTCATGTGTTTGCAAAGGTGCATTTATTTCTATGGTCTTTTGCATTTTGAATGTTTGAAATCACTTGTTTCCTCCTTCATTTATTCATTCTAAATCCCTGGGCATTTGCAATATGAAGGAAATTTAAGTACATGTAGGGAAAAAAAGAAATACAATACTGATATGATTCTGGCTTAAAAAAAATAACTACCTGGAGAAGACTACGTACTTGAGAATAAATTGAGGAAAAGTTTTGGATTGCATTTTGTTTCTCTAGAGCCTTGGTGATAACTTCCTCTCACATGTAGCTCTTGAAGTTCGCTTGTGGTTCTCAGCTATGGCTTGTGAAAGAATCACCTATGGCACTTAAGTAAAAAGGTGAGCGCTGGAACCTCACCCCTGAGATACTCTGATTCTCCAGATTTGAGATATATTAGAACATCTGACTTAATTTTAATGCCAAATTGAGTGGCACATTGTGCTAACCTTGAGTTGTCACATACGACCTTTAAAATACAAATAGATTATCTTTGTACAGAATTATTTGTATCTGGTTGGGCTAAAGCCTGATAAATTAAATCTGTTTTTGCTTCCTGTGTCAGTGACTTCCTAGTTATCTAGATTTGTCTACAAAGAAAGTTAAAGGGGGTAAATTTAGAGTTATTGTGCATTTTTCAGATACTAATATTGTGTACTTCCATTTTCTTATGTAGGCTACCTCTTGAGATCTGGTAAAAGATCAGATGTAATAATGTTCTGCAGTGAAAAGAAATCGCTTGGTAAGTTTTGAGTTCTTCCAATGATGCAAAGTGATATTTTAAAAATATAATTTTAAATTTTTCATGAAAGTTTAATTTATGTACAAAAAGCACACAGGTCTAGGTGTTGCAGCTCAATGAACTTTGACAATTATTCACACCCATGTAACTACGAAGGGCGTATACAACAAGATATAGAACATGTATTTCTGTCACCCCAGAAAGTTCCCTTGTGCCACTTTTCATTCATTCTTTCTGCACTCACTGTGACCATCTTTTGATTTCTGTCAGATTAGTTTTACCTACTTTCAAAATAAGTATAAATGAAATCATGCAGTATGTGTTCTATTGTATTGCTGCTTTTGCTCAGCATAAGGTTTTTGACATATACTCATATGGTTACATGTGTTAATAGTTTGTTCTTCATTTTAAATTTCAAAGCAGTGTTCCACTGTGTGAACATACCAACAGTTAAAACAGAGTTCATATAGTTAGAAATAATTTTGGTTGTGATAGCAGAAAACCCACTTATTTTGGTTAAGTAATTTGATTAATAGTATCATTAACACTATTCAGTCTACTAAATCCGATTTCTTTAATATAGCATCCACACCAGAGAGTATTGATTTTCTCTTTTGTCTCTAGTTAGCGAGTGACAGACTATTATGTAATTTTTCTTTCAGTGGACGTGTGTCCAGCCTATTACTGCTGTTTATTTTTGACCATAGACTCTTTAGAGACTAAAGGCTGGATTAGAGTTTATCTAATGTCCTGTCTCTCCTTCCAATGTCATTCCTGATAGGTGGTTAACATAATTCCACAGGTAATTATATCATGATTCAGTTCATTCCCTTGTTCGATGCTTATCCATTGCAACATTCAGTCTCATAATGAGTTGAGCTCTGTCTCGATGTGGTTCCCACCCACAGGCCATTAGTTATGCCCTCTGAGGCAATATATTCATATTCCCAATGCTAATCAGGAGTCTAGAATTATTGTCATCCATTTGTTTCAAGTAAAATGATTTACTTGTATAAAATCTTAATACTGTAAAGATAAGATTAACCGGCTTTAACACAAACAAGTTTTCAATAGGACTGAGTGTTGCAAAATTTTAATATGTTGTAACATGATAAGATCCAGGTCTCATTCTCTTAAAAAGTAATTCATATGTATATGTATATATGAATGCATATATGTAAAAGTAGGCAATTTTTAGAAATAAAAATAAGCAGAAGTTGCTGTAATCATGCTACCTAGAGATAACTACTGAGGCTGCTGTGTTGCACAACTTTACAGGGCTCCAATTATAGTGACTCCAAATATGTTAATAGAGATTAACATATTTGTGTATATTGATCCAAATATATATCCCCAAATGGAATTATCCTGCACATTATTTTGAAAGCTCCTCTTTAAACTTATAATTATGGACACCTTTTATGTTTTTAAACATTTCTCATTAACATTATTCTTATTTACATTTCCCCTTTTAATTTTGAGAATGTTGAGTTTTACAGAACAATTGAAAGAATGATACAATGAACTCTTCACTTTAATTCTACAGTTATTACTGTTTTGCCACATTTGCTTCCTTACTGTCTCTCTCTTTTTCTATACAAACACATGTGCTCATGTGTACACACACGGGGTCTTTTTTTTAAATTTAAATAGGGTTTTGGGGAACAGGTGATACTTGGTTACATGAGTAAGTTCTTTAGCGTTGATTTCTGAGATTTGGCGCACCCATCACCTGAGTAGTATACACTGTTCCCAATTTGTAGTCTTTTATTCCTCACTCCCCTTCCCACCCTTTCCCCTGAGTCCCCAAAATCCATTGTATCATTCTTAGGACTTTGCGCCCTCATAACTTAGGGTGAGAACATAAGATGTTTAGTTTTCCATTCCTGAGTTACTTCACTTAGAATAATGGTCTCCAATTCCATCCAGGTTATTGCAAATGCCATTATTTCATTCCTTTTTATGTCTGAGTGGTATTCTGTGGTGTATGTGTGTGTATGTGTGTGTTTGTGTGTATGTATGTGTGTATATGCCACATTTTCTTTATCCACTTGTTGATTGATGGGCGTTTGGGTTGGTTCCATATTTTTTACGATTGCGAATTGTGCTGCTATAAACATGAGTGTGCAAGTGTTTTTTTGTATAATGACTTTTTTTTCCCTGGGTAGATAGCCAGGAGTGGGATTGCTGGGTCAAATGGTACATTTACCTTTAGTTCTTTAAGAAATCTTCACACTGTTTTCCTTAGTGGTTGTACTAGTTTACATTCCCAACAACAGTGTAAAAGTGTTCCCTTTTCACCACATCTATGTCAACATTTATTGTTTTTTGATTATGACCATTCTTGCAGGAGTGAGGTGGTATCACACTGTGGTTTTGATTTGCATTTCCCTGATAATTAGTGATGTTGAGCATTTTTCATATGTTTGTTGGCCATTTGTATATTCTCTTTTGAGAATTATCTTTTCATGTCTTTAGCCCACTTTTTGATGGGATTATTTGTTTTTTTTCTTGCTGATTTGTTTGAGTTCCTTGTAGATTCTGGATATTAGTCTTTTGTCAGATGTATATATTGTGAAGATTTTCTCCCATTCTGTGAGTTGTTTACTCTGCTGATTATTTCTTTTGCTGTGCAGAAGCTTTTTAGTTTAATTAAGTCCCATCTATTTATGTTTGTTTTTGTTGCATTTGCTTTTGGCTTCTTCATCATGAAGTCTTAGCCTAAGCCAATGTCTAGAAGGGTTTTTCTGATGTTATCTTCTAGAGTTTTTATGGTTTCAGGTCTGAGATTTAAATCTTTGATCCATCTTGAGTTGATTTTTGTGTAAGGTGAGAGATGAGAATCCAGTTTCATTCTTCTACATGTGGCTTGGCAATTATCCCAGCACCATTTGTTGCATCAGGTATCCTTTCCCTCCTTGATGATTTTGTTTGCTTTGTTGAAGATCAGTTGACTATAAATACTGAGCTTTGTTTCTGGGTTTGCTATTCTGTTGCATTGGTCTACATGTCTGTTTTTATAGCAGTACCATACTGTTTTGGTGACTATGGCCTTATAGTATAGTTAGAAGTTAGGTAATGTAATGCCTCCAGATTTGTTCTTTTTGCTTAGTCTTGCTTTGGCTATGTGCACTCCTTTTTGGTTCCATATGAATTTTAAGATTGTGTTTTCTAGTTTTGTGAAAAATAATGGTGGTATTTTGATGGGAATTGCATTGAATTTGTAGATTGCTTTTGGCAGTATGGTCATTTCCAAAATATTAATTCTACCCATTCATGAGCATGTGTTTCCATTTGTTTTTGTAACCTGTGATTTCTTCCAGCAGTGTTTTGTAGTTTTCCTTGTAGAAATCTTTTACCTCCTTGGTTAAGTATATTACTAAGTATTTTTTTTTAATGGCTATTATAAAAGGAGTTGAGTCCTTCATTTGATTCTCAGCTTGGTCCCTGTTGGTGTATAGCAGGGCTACCGATTTGTGTACATTAATTTTGTATCCTGAAACTTTGCTGAATTCATTTACCATTTCTAGGAGCTTTTTGGAAGAGTCTTTAGGGTTTTCTTGGTATATGATTATGTCATCAGCCATGAGCAACAGTTTGACTTCCTCTTTACTGATTTGGATGCCCTTTATTTCTTTCTCTTGTTTGATTGCTCTGACTAGGATTTCCAGTACTGTGTTGAATAGAAATGGTGAAAATGGACATCCTTGTCTTGTTCCAGTTCTCAGGGTTAATGCTTTCAACTTTTCCCTGTTCGGTATAATGTTGGCTGTGGGTTTGTCATAGGTGGCTTTTATTACTTTAAGGTATGCCCCGTCTATGCTGATTTTACTGAGGTTTTAATCATAAAGCGATGCTGGATTTTGTCAAATGCTTTTTCTGCATCTATTGAAATGATCATGTGATTTTTGTTTTTATTTCTATTTATGTGGTATATCACATTTTTTGACTTGCATGTGTTAAACCATCCCAGCATGCCTGGTATGAAACCCACTTGATCATGGTGGACTATCTTTCTGATATATTGTTGGATTTGGTTAGCTAGTATTTTGTTGAGGATTTTTGCATCTACCTTCATAAAGGATATTGTTCTATAGTTTTCTTTTTTCATTATATCCATTCCTGGTTTTGGTATTAGGGTGATACTGGCCTCATAGCATGATTTAGAGAGGAGTCCCTCTTTCTCTATCTTTTGTAATAGTGTCAATAGAATTGGTACCAATTCGCTGGGTGCGGTGGCTCACGCCTGTAATCCCAGCACTTTGGGAGGCCGAGGCGGGCGGATCACAAGGTCAAGAGATTGAGACCATCCTGACCAACATGGTGAAACCCCGTCTCTACTAAAAATAATAGAAAAATTAGCTGGGCATGGTAGCGCACGCCTGTAGTCCCAGCTACTCAGGACGCTGAGGCAGGAGAATCGCTTGAACCCAGGAGGTGGAGGTTGCAGTGAGCAGAGATCTCACCACTGCACTCCAGCCTAGTGCCTGGCGACAGAGCAAGGCTCTGTCTCCAAAAAGAAAAAAAAAAAAAGGTACCAATTTTTTGAATGTCTGTTAGAATTCAGCTGTGAATCCATTTGATCCTGGAATCTTTTTTTGTTGTTGGCAACTTTGAAATTACCATTTCAATCTCATTGCTCGTTATCGGTGTGTTCAGAGTTTCTACTTCTTCCTGGTTTAACCTAGGAGGATTGTATGTTTCCAGGAATTTATCCATCTCCTCTAGGTTTTCTAGTTTATGGGTGTAAAGGTGTTCATAGTGGTCTTGAATAATCTTTTGTGTTTCTATGGTATCTGTTGTAATATCTTCTGTTTCATTCCTAATTGAGCTTATTTGGATCTTCTCTCTTCTTTTCTTGGTTAATCTCTCTAATCATCTATCAATTTTATTTATCTTTTCAAATAATCAGCTTTTTGTTTGATTTATCTTTTGTGTGTTTTGTTTGTTTGTTTGTTTCAGTTTCATTTAGTGCTGCTCTGATTTCGGTTATTTTTTTTCTTCTGCTGGGCTTAAGTTTGTTTTGTTCTTGTTTCTCTAGTTCCTTTAGATGTGGCCTTAGACTGCTGTCTATTTGTACTCCTTCAGACATTTTGATGTAGGCCTTTAATGCTATTAAGTTTCCTCTTAGCACTGCATTTGCTGTGTCCCAGAGGTTTTGATAGATTGTGTCACTATTATTGTTCAGTTTGAAGAATTTTAAAATTTCCATCTTGATTTCATTGTTGACCCAATAATCATTCAGGAGCAGGTTATTTAATTTCCATTTATTTGCATGGTTTTGAGGGTTCCTTTCGAAGTTGATTTCCAGTTTTATTCCACTGTGGTTTAAGAGAGTACTTGCTATCATTTTTATTTTCTTAAATTTGTTGAGACTTGTTTCGTGGCCTTTCATACGGTCTGTCTTGGAGAATGTTCCATGTGCAGATGAATAGAATGTATATTATGCATTTATTTGGTAGAATGTTCTGTAAGTATCTCTTAAGTCCATCTATTTTAGGGTATAGTTTAAATTCATTGTTTCCTTGTTGACTTTCTGTCTTGACCTGTATAGTGCTGTTAGTGGAGTACTGAAGTCCTAAACTATTATTGTGTTGCTGTCTATCTTGTTTCTTAGGCCCAGTAGTAATTGTTTTATAAATTTGGGACCTCCAGTGTTAGGTGCATATACATTTAACCTTGTGATAGTTTCCTGTTGGACTAGTCCTTTAATCATTATATAATGTCCTTATGTCTTTGTCTTTTTTAGCTGCTGTTGCTTTAAGGTTTGTTTTGTCTGATGTAAGAATAACTACTACTGCTTGCTTTTGTTGTCCATGTGCATAGAATATCTTTTTCCACCCCAGTACCTTAAGTTTATGTGAGTTCTTATGATATACAGGTTTCTATTGCGTTTCTTAAATGTTGCAGACATCATGTCACTTACCCCAAATAATTCAGCACACATCCCCTAAGAACAAGGACATTTTCCTGCATACCCACATTACCATCACCATACCCAAGAAATATAACATTGATAAGTAGTATACATCCCATTTTTCACTTTCCTCAGTGGTCCCCAAAACATCTCATCTCTTGGAATTGGTTTTAATTTTTGGTACAGTATCCATTCAATGTTCATAAACTGAATTTGGCTAATTCCTTTATTTTCTTTTAAATTTAAAATAATTTTTTATTGTTTTGAATTTTGGAAAAGTCTAGTCTAACCATTTTTTGAATATTCTAGCATGGTTTAATTTCTTCTAAAGTAATTTGGATTAAACATTTTTGGCACAAATACTATGTAGATAATATTTATTTTTTAATGAATAATTCACTAATTAGTTAATTGGCAGTTTTTTGATGAGGAATGGAACTTATTAATCTTTCTCCCACAGAACTTCATTTTACAGACAAATAGTAATTGTAAAATGTAAGGAGTCTAAATTTTGGCTGTGTAACTGTGTCTACATTCGCTTCCTGGCAGTGACTGGCAGAGAAAGCTGAGGCCAGTCACTTCTTCTTGGACTTATTACAATGGCTCGTGACCCGAGAGACTGATATGTTATGAAATGATTATATCATTTGTATCCTCATGAGTGGGACTGTCACATTTTTAGATAACATCAGTTTCTTGTAGATCTGGCAATAGTCTGGAGAGCTTTTATAACCTAAAACATTCATTCATTTATTCAGTCACTCCACAAACATTTTTGAGTCCTTACAATTTGCAAGGTAGCACCAACCTTGACTTCAAATAGCTTTCTACAATTCAATAAAATATATGTATTCTCACACAATTTTCAAGTTTATGGTAGGAAGGATAACTTAAAACAGTTGATTAAGCATCACTACAAGTGGTGTATTTGCCTACAAGTGGTATCTTTGCCAGAAGGGCACAGACTGGAGGTCTTATAATCAGTCTGGAGTTGTCAGAGGAAAAAATCATGCAAAGCTGATATTTTATCTCAATGAGAAAGTTTAATTAAGGTGCATTTACATTGTATGCACTTTCACAACATCATCGGGAAGCATAGGACGTTGGTGATGTGTGCGAAAATATGGCAAGCCAGCCACTGGTCTTGTGAGGAAATAACAATTTTCTTCCAGATATGCTTTATTCTTTATTATCTCATTTTCAAGAGAGATTTAAAGATCTCATTTTAAAGAGACATTTTCATATGTCTCACATTCTTTAAGATGTAAAACGTTCCAGCCCCTTGACGTGATTACAGTCTATTTTCAGTTTGCTCTTTGAAATTCACTCTTTCCTTATAGCTTGTATGAGAGGCCTAAAGACAAATTGTTTTAAACTGTACATGTGACAGGGTGCAGTGGCTCACACCTGTAACCTCAGTACTTTGAGAGGCTGAGGTAGGAGGACTGCTCGAGGTCAGGAGTTTTAGACCAGAGTGGTCAACACAGTGAGACCCCCATCACTACCCAAAATCTAAAAATTAGCCAGGTATGATGGCACATGCCTGTAGTTCCGGTTCCTTGGGGGACTGAAGTGGGAGGATCACTTGAGTCCAGGAGATTGAGGCTTCAGTGAGCTCTGATCGCACCCCTGGACTTCAGCCTGGGTGACAGACTGGAATCCAGTCTCGAAAAAAAGAAAAAGAAAAAAATTGTACCCGTGCTTTTCCACAAAGCAATCAGGAAGAATGTTGTTTATGGGTAAAATACCTAATTCAGATCTCATTCGTTTGGAAATATGAGAAGCAAAAGAAGTACATAATTAGAGGGCTTCTTTAAACCAGCTAAGCTGTTCTTGATTCATAAATGTGAGGGTTGTGGAGCCAAAACGCAATACTCCCTCCCTTACTGTGTTTTTAGGGTATAGGGTGGGAAGAATCAGACCAGTGCCGTCTTCTGTGAGCCTTAGGCACTTTTGTCTTTATGGAACCCTTCTTTCATAAAAACATATTAAAAATTATATTTGATGAATATGTCAATATAAAGACAAATATAATCCAGGCTAGGTTCATTGTTATGTATCCATTACTATTATATTCATTTTTCCTCTGATTTTAAAATAAATGGAAATGGAAACATTTTTGTGGGCTCTTGAAAATATTGTAGGCACTCTGCCTACTATATTTCATGGATAAGTCAGCCCTGAATCAGATACACATTTTGGGGTGAAGTCGCCTTCCAGAGAGCAACTCTATATATCTTGGGGAGGAGAGAGAGACAGCTTGTTATGCTTATTTTTGTGAACTTACATATAGAAAGCAGTTAAATATGCTTTTAGTGGTAGTTGTGCTTTCAAGTTATTATTGCCACTGTAAGTTTAAAAACCTTGTGGTAAACTGGGCTTGGTGGCTCATGCCTGTAATCCTAGTGCTTTGGGAAGCTGAGGTGGGAGGATCACTTGAGGCCAGGAGTTTGAGAACAGCATGGGCCACATAGCAAGAACCTGTCTCTACGAAAAATTAAAAATTAGCTGGGCATGGTGGCATGTGCCTGTACTACTCAGGAGGCCGAGGTGGGAGGATAGCTTGAGCCCAGGAGGTCGAGGTTGCAGTGTGCTATGATCATGCCACTATACTCCAGCCTGAATGACAAAACAAGATCCTACCTAAAAAAAAAAAAATCACCTGACAATACAGAAATGTATGGTACTCATGTATTTTCATGACACAACCAAAATCTTTAATTTTTTCTTGTCCAACTTATACTGTTTGAGTTTAGTGGGTATTATGGGTTTACAAACCTCTGTTAATTTTCTGTAATTGTCCTTTGTGAACAGAATTGTTGCATGACAGAAACAACATGAGTCAGAAGTGATAGCAGTGAATCTGGCTCTACTTGCCAGGCGTTGGTATTCAAATCCTCTGAGCCTCAATTTTCTCATTTGTAAAATGGGGCTAATGTTTACCTCTGAAGGTTACTGTGAGGATGAATATAAAATGAAATATTATATGTGAAGTACCTCATAAATTATAAAAGCACTATGTAAATGTTTGACCATACTGAATTCATAGATATATGATTCAGTTCATTGATTTCTACGTTTTTCTCCTGAAAACTTCTAATTTCTAAGTTTTACAAAAACAGTGTCCAGTTTTATGGCTGACATGAGCATTATATGTATAGGTGGGTTTCTTATTTACTGAGGTAACTTGTATGGGGCTCTGATTTACAAGAGGACATTCTGGAAGCCTCTTTTATACCCTCTGGGACTGCTGATTTCAAAAGGGTTGTTTACTTATGGTGACTCTCTAGAGGCCTGCCAGTGTTGTGCAAACGACAGTGACCAGTTGCTTTGGTTGAAGTTTATATGCCTGCTTCTCAGGCATTTACAGTGACTTCTCTTACAATAAATATTGCATTATCTCTTCTGTTTAACAAACCAACAGGCTGTAATAGGACCCAGGGGTCATGGAGGTTCAGTGCTAACAGCATTTTAGAACTTAATTGTTTTTGGTTTGCAGTGGGAGAATAAAGTTCATATATTTTCTTTTTTTTTGTTGTAATTCGATTACATAATGCTATAAACATTGCTTTGAGCATATATTATTTAGCAGGTATTGTGTTTGTCCTTTGATAGAGGGTGATAAAAAAGACGAATAAGACATGGAACCTACCCTTACAATTTATCAATGCATATACAAATATTTTTATGTGTATTAATTTATACGTTTAAAGAGTGTTATTTCTCATTGGGTTTATCTCTTATGGAACAATAAATCCAAAAGCTGTTTTCTCAAGTAGATTTTCAGTTACACTTGTGAAGGAATTAGTTTTTGTTTGAACTTGCATTTTGTCTACCATAATAATTAATTTGAAATTGGATTATGTTTTAAAAAGTCATCTATTTTCTTAGTTTAATTGAATAAGGCTGTTGAAATGAAGTACCACATGGTACTGGCCAGTGAGTGTCATACATAAGAGAGTGCTGGCTTCATAAAAGCCCTCTCATAACTTTGGGGTTCTATTTCATAATAAGTTCTCTTCTAAGTTTTAATAACTTTTTGGTGTCCAGAGAGAAAGGGCATGGGAAATTATTTTTGGTTCTACTAGAGATCAAAGAGAAACACCTAATTTCTTCAATTTCACTCTACTAAAATTCTGTACAAAAAGATGATCGAAATTATTACAGAGACTGAATCCTTGCTGCTTGTTACAAATATTGCAGGGCGTAAGCCTTCCATTCATAGGTTCATCAGCTTTTGTGATTAGGGGAGGTGGGGAGGCAGCATTGCAGTCCTTAACCCTAGGTGTGGTCTAGAATTTATCCTGTATTTAAGTCACTATGGAATAGAAGTTTTTTTCTCAGACAGGATATACTATGTATTTTTAAATCTCCCCCCATAGTCATAGTGCAGAGATATAAATAGAAGTGCAGCTAAGAGATGTCTTCTGCCTTTCAAACACTTTCCAAGTTTGTGTCCTACTCTAACTTTATTCACATAGAGCAGTCTGTTTTATTACTCAGGATATGCGTTAGGTTAGGGCGCTGTAACAAACCACCAGTCACAGAGGACTTCCTAAGAGAAGTCCCAGGACTGTTCCTCCCCACCACCCTTCCTCACCTCTCTGTGGAATTGGGGGATAGTGGCTATTCACTCCTCAAAACTCTTTTTCTCGGGTTTCATAATCATTATGCAGATTATTCTTGCTCTCAGGCTGCTCTACCTCTGTCTCCTTCATTGCACCTCAGTGGTGGAATTTCTCCTGGCTTAGTCTTCTGCACTTTTTTCTCTGTTTACTTTGTTCCTCAGAGAACTCCTCCTCTATCTTGGCTTCTGTTCATCTCTGTGGAGATGACTCTTAAAACTATGGTGTTTATTTATTTTTATTTTATTTTTTATTTTTTGAGGTGGAGTTTCACTCTTGTTGCCCAGGCTGGAGTGCAGTGGCACGAGCTCTTCTCACCGCAACCTCTGCCTCCTGGGTTCCAGCAGTTCTCCTGCCTCAGCAGTCTGAGTAGCTGGGATTACAGGCATGTGTCACCATGCCCAGCTAAGTTCGTATTTTTAGTGGAGATGGGGTTTCTCCATGTTGGTAAGGCTGATGTTTATTGTGAAATCTTTCCTAAACACTGTATCTTATTTCCAACTGCTGCTGATTTTGATCTAATAGTTTTATAAATGTAGCTTTAGATTGCATAGAATGTGAAAACCTGGGAATTAGAAAAATCTTCAAAATCAGTTTATCCAGCTTATTTCTACTTTGACAATCTGTTTCTATAGTGCAGATGAATATTTTCCTTGAATATTGCTCTGACAAGTAGCTCAGACATCTAATTTGGGAGATGTCTCATTCTGTCTCTCTCTCTCTCTTTTTTTTTTTTTTTTTTTTTTTTTTTTT
>PVKP010018240.1:0-44608 GCA_004027715.1 Plecturocebus donacophilus | reverse complement strand
GAGGCTCTGAGTAAGCGGACCATCAGCAGATGATTTTGTTGCTTGAGGACTGCCTGGAAGGGGGCCTGGGTTGCAGGGCAGGCCTGGGCAGCCTGTCCTCCTCCCAACCCACCCCGAATGAGGACAGCCCGGATGCTGGCCTTAGTGCTAAGTTGTGGAGCCTGGAGCCCAACTGCAGTCTCTGGTCAAGGGAGCTGCCAAGTGCAGCTGATCTGCAAAGCCGGGCAGGCAGGACTGGAGGTTTTTTATTGTCCCCATAGAGATGAGGAAACAGGCTCAGAGACCACATGATGTAGTGTGAAGAGCGGGAAAGCTCCTGTGTCATGACAACTGCCCCTCCACAGAGAGGTCCTTGCTTCTCTAAATCCCAAATGTCTACCAGCCTCGTCCCCACTCCCTCATTCAGCGCAGGAGAGGAAGCCATGCAGTGGAACCCGAGGGCCTCAGCCAGTGAGCTGGGGAAGGAGCAGGAGCACGAGGCAGGGAGGGGAGTGCTGCACCAGCTCACGCTCGGTGGTGAAACTCCACCACAGAAACTTCCAGCAACAGACCAGGAAGTGAAATGGTGACATTCCTGTTGTGAACATACTTTTTTCACTCATATACGTAAGTGTCGGGTTGATCCATTCAAAAGTTCTTCAGTTCATTTCCAGCAAGCTTCAGTGGGAAGGGAATTCCAATTTGGCCTGCGGGGAACCCACTTTCAGGAGCCTCCTGTATTCCAGTTGCCCTGTCAGATCCTCAGCTTCCTCGCTGGCAAAATGGGGATACAGCACCTCCCTTCAGGTTTCCCCACCTTTAGATCAAATAGGCTGCATTCGACAAGGAGGTTTCAAGTGAATGGGTTTGGGGTTCTCAGAAGCCTGGTAGAAAGGGGGACTTGCTTGAGGGGACCTCACTTTAGGCTGCTCTCTGTTCTTTCCTAAGGCTGGTGCAGGCTGGACCCGGGGCAGGTGCTTGGCAGAGGCCCTGTGACAACTCCCAGGGCTCTGGGAAGGAGCAGGGCAGGATCCTCTTGGGCTTTAGACAGCATCTCCCTGGTTCCTCTTTTGCTGTGGATCAGTCTCAGAAAGCATGCAGGTGACCCGAGTGTCTCTGTCTTTCTTAAACATGGACACTCAGATGTCCATGACCCACAAGGCCTACCTGCTTCACTGCTGGAAGACCCCCCTGGTCCAGGGGCCCTCTCCCCTCCGGCTGCATCTCCCCATATCCAGACTGCATCCACGGAGTCTTTGGCTATGAGGAGCGGGCTTGCTGCCCGGGGCAGGACCTCCATCCCTTAGAGGCCAGCCTGTCAGAGCAACATGGCCCCTGCCAGCTTTCACACACAGATGTGTGCATGTGAGACCCATGGGTCTCCTCCTCCCCAGCTGGGCCAATGATGGAACCCAAGAATAGGTCAGGACTGGAGACTGAGCCCGACCTCCTCTAGGGGCCACCCATTTAATAAGCACCTACTGTGTGCCACGTGTTGTGCTGGAAGCGCAAGTTACAGAATGAAAGAGATGTGGTCCCTGCCCTTCAGGAGCTCCCAGGGTACAGGGTGGACACAGCCAGAATAGTCTCCTTTGGATTGGCAGTAGCAGATACCCACAAAGGCCACCTCCTTCCCCACATCTGGGCACCTACCCACTCACAGGTGACAGCATGCTGTAGGGAGGGGTGCCACTGAGCACATTCTGGGGCGACGACTCAACAACATTGTTATTCCAAGTGCACCTACTGGGCACCAGGACCTGTGCTGGTGATTCTGGGGACAGAGGGCTCTTACATGGTCCCTGGCTTAGAGGAGCTCCCAGCCTGATGGGGGAGGCATATACTGAACCAGGCTGTGGGGATCCAAGGAGAGAGCTACTCCAGCCAGGAAGGCTTCCGTGAGGAGAGGCCATCTAAGGTTCCAAAGGGTAAGTGAGAAGGAGGAGGGGCCAGCAGGAACAAGGGCTCTGGCTGTGCAGACATCCACAGAGTCCTGCAAAGTTGGAGGTGAAGTGCTGAGGGGCAAGGAAAAGCAGGATTGTGCAGGGCCCTTCCATGCCCTGCAGCTGTCTGGAAGCTGAGCAGCCTGGACTTGGTCCCAGGGATACAGTGAGTGTGGCCACCTGGGTTCCCCAGTAGCGGGATGCACTCTCCTTTCTGTACCCCTTTCCTTCTCTTGGTCATCAGGGCCCCTCGCTCTCCTGGTCTACTCACTGCTCTGTCACCTTTGCAGGTCCCTCCCATTCCCCAGATGTCAGGACCTAGTCCTTTGGCCTCTTTTCCATTCATTCTCCAGATGACTTCAGCCAGTCTTGTGGCTTCTAAGACTCTCTAAATGCCAGCAATTCCCACGGGATGTCTCTAGCTCAGACCTGCCTACTTGAGGTCTTTACTGGATATCAAATCAGCATCTCGAATTTAACTTGCCAGAACAGAGTTCTTCCTGCAGCCTGCCCACCTCCACAAAGGGCATCTCCATTTTTGTGTCTATTCACCACTGTATCCCTAGGGCCAGAACAACCCCTGGCATAAAAGGGGTGCTCAGAAAACACATGAATGGGTGGATGGATGGAAAGAAGTCTATGAAGGCTCAAAAGTGAGACGGTCTTTGTGGCATTGGAGGGCTGACATGGAGGCAGGAAACCAAGGGCATGGCTGAATTCCAGAAACCGGATGCCAGGTTCTGCAGCTCTGCAGGTGCCCTGGGAATAGAACAGAACACACTCTGCCTTCCAGCACCCAACCTCGCTGGTCTCATCTTTTATTTCCAACCCTCAGCCCCAACTCCAAGCCCCCAGTGCCCGTACCCAGTGAGCCCTGGGCTAGGCAGAGCAAGGCTCATCTGCCTGTAGCCCCTTCTCCCACCCTGCCCAGTCATCCTACTGAAGTCCAGGGGAGCCCCGCAGCTCTGCAGACCAGGTCTGCAGACACAGCCTGAACTCCAAGAGACCCAGCTCCTCTCAGTTCAAGGCCAGAGGGGCCCCGGGTATGCTCTGGGATCAATCTGGAGTCTGCGGAATCTGGGAACACAGCCCACCACTTCATGGGACAGCAGAGACTGGGGCAGAGGGATTCCTCAGGTCACCAGGCAGCCAGGCTGAGCAGCCTTACCCCCAGCTGGAGCCCTGCTCTGGCTGAGCACCTTAGCTGTGCCGCTACTGGTGTCAGTGACTTGTCATAAGTTCGTCATTTCCTGGCTCTGGGGCAGGGGGCGATGGGGATGCCCAGCAAGGAAGCAGGTGTGGGGTCCCATCTCAGGCCTGATCCTAGCTTTGGCCCCCCAGGCTGGCTGACCCCTAGAATTGAGGAGCCTGTGAACAGCGATGACTGTAACAGGAAAGCTGTGGTCCGGTCCTGACTCCTGCACCTCTTGGTGACACGCTGAAGCCCTCCTTTGTGGAAGGACTGGCATAACTCTCCCTTTTCTCCTGCTCATTTCAGGAGCTTTCCACTGGCTCATGTAGAGCTCTGGCCTGGCCCCAAGCAGTGAAAACACTTGGTGAACAAGAACCAGTTCTTTTTGAGATCTGCCCGAGGAAGGCCAGACTAACCTGCACCAGGGCCATTCGTGTTGTGAAGGCAATTGCAGGGCTGCCGAGGGGCCTCAGGCGGAGGGGTAGCACAGCACACAGCAGGCACTCCTCCCAGGCTGGGCTCTGTGGCCTGGCTTCTCCTGGCTCAGCGCCCCAATCCCACGGCTCTTGTCTATACCTGACTCTTGCTCCAAAGGGGCACAGGTATTGGGCAAATGTCACATCCTCCCAACCTTTCCCCAGCCCTGGGTCAGTGCCATTGATACAGGCTAGTCACAGCCTCAGTCTCCATCTCTCCAATGAGGATGCCTTTCCAATAAAGGTGGCTGTGCTGAGCAAAGCCTAGGAAACCTTGTTCCAAGGTGAAGAGGGAAGGACCAAATGGAATCTTCCAGATCCTCCCAGCTACTCCCCAACACACCCATTTGGACTCTCCCCACGTAACTAACATCACTTGTAGTGAACAGATACTGCTGTTAGTCTGTGCTTGGCACTATTCTAAGTACTTTACGGTGCTGACCTCACAGCCCACGAGGCAGGCAAACATCATCCCCCATTCTGCTGCTGAGGAAACTGAGAACAGAAGTATAAACTAATTTGCCCACGGCCACACAGCAAGCTGCAGCAAAGGCAAAAATTTAAACCTGGCCATTTGCTATCTGGTCCCCTAAGGGCCTTATAAACATGGGCTGAGCCTGCACTTTGCTCGGGCCCTTGGTGTCCTCCCACCCACCCACCCCAGCACCTGCTCCTGCTGCAGGCCTAGAATGAGGTCCCCAGAGCTCTAGGCAAGTGGAGAGTTCTAGTCATTGTGCAACTCAGCATCCACAGCAGCTTACCTCACCCTGGCCCTGAGCATTTCTTGCCTAGATGTCATCTGGGAATGGCTCCCTCCACATCCGGCCAGCCCCAACGGATTCATCTCCCGGAATGCCACCGGCATACATTTTCCAAAATTTAAGTAGTCTGAACTACTCTCAAAGCCCTTTGAGGGCTCCCACACTGCCTTGGAGGTTTAGGGAAAAAAAATCAACCTCCCTGTGCTCCCCTTCAGTGGCAAACAGGAGGCACTTCAGCGGGGGGCCTGCGGTGAAGCCAGCCCTACCTGAGTTGGGGGAAGCAGGGAGTGGCTGTGGCCTACAGGGCCCTTCTGGCCGATAGGGACTCCCCATAGGAAACAGGGCACCAGGGACCTTTTTCTACTTCCAGAAAAATAAAAGGTACACCAGCCAGCCAAAATGTGCTTGCAAGACAAGAAACAGAAACTGGCTTTTAGAAGGCCCCCAAATATTTAAAGTGAGACTGACACCCTCCCTCCCAACCCACCTTCTGCAGAGGCCATCAGGACTCCACAAGAACACACAACTTGCAGGCCCAGGAAAAGGCGGCAGATGCCTCAAACACAAAACCTCATCTTGTTATGTACCAGGAACAAAAACTGTCCCCAACAAGTCACCCTGCATTTTGCCATCAGTGTAATAAACTCCAACCCACATTCCCCAAACATGTCAGGAAGGGCTGCGGAAAAAAGATGTCCCTTTAATAAAACGTTATCAACATATATCGTACACAAACTACAATGTATCATAATTACTTTTTTTTTTCCTCTCTTAATTCAGAACCAGACTACAAGGTAAGAAAAAACACAGAAACAGCTACAATGTTCCCAATAATCCGCACGAAGTCTTTTTTCAGGCAGATGATATCTCACATAATATGATATACATGGATCAGAAAGGGGAGGGAGTAAAACAAAGACCAGCTACAGGGGAGGGAGGGAGGGAGAAGGGCGTGTCAATGTACAAAGAATTCGGGTGTCTTCCAGGGCAAGACACAAAGGTTTCCGTGGGGTGATGAGGTGAGCAGGGCCGTGAGCACCCTCCTGAGAGGGGACAGGCTCCACCGTCGGGCTTGTTGGTTTTTGAAAATAAAAACAGGACCAGAGACAGCATGTCTGTTTGGTTGTCAGTGTCCCCCCACCCCCCACAGCTGCTCCAAAGTCTTTCCATCCAGTCCCAAGCATATACAGAGCAATTCTGGTCAGTATCCCCTCTTTGAGAAAGGACGAATAAAAAGAAAAAACAAAACCGGAACTCCAGCCCCCCTGCCGGTGCACACGATGACAATGATTGATTGGAGGATCTTGGGACCAGAACGCAAGGTCACTGTTTCCATGTCCCAGGTCATAGCCATCCTGTCAGTGGCAGCCTCTCCTACTCTGCGCCAGGCCACCACCCAGCTGGCAGGATTCTCACCGGGAAGACTGGGGTTGAGGGCAGAGGAGGGGCTGGAGGCTGGGAGGCCAGGACAGAAGGGAGGTCCAGGAGAGGAGGAGCAGGAGGAGGAAGGCATTCTGGGAACAGTGCATGCCACCGGGTCACAGCGACGGGCTCAGCTGTGGTGGAATCCTGAAAGGGGTCGGTGGAATCCTGGAAGAGGTTGGTGGTCTGGCCTCTCCGGCCATAGGATGCGGGTGCTGGGTTCTGGGCTCCAAGGGTGCCACTGCTGTTGCCGCAAAAATCAAGCCAGAACAAACACGTTCCCGCTCCTCCCCTGCCCACTGCACAAACCAAAACCCCAAGTGGAAAACGGTGACTGCCTTTCCTTCTTTCCAAAAAAGGCCTTTTGAAAGAAACCACCGATTGTAAACTGTCCAGTTTATTATTATTTTTGATGGCTACAGACAATGTAGGCTCTCACACCTAGACTAGCTTTCCTGGTAGAAGGGCTTGGGCACAGTCAGCAGGGCTTCTGGTTTTCTTTTTTTTCCTTTTTTTTTTTTTTTTTTTTTTTAAGAAGAAAGCATAGGGGTTGATTGGGTGGGGGGCTTGCTAGAAGCTTCCATTTAAAAAAATTTTTCCCCGAAAAAACCCCCCTGAAAACAAATAAAAAACTCCCAACAACGGCAAAATCCCAAACAAAAAAAAACAACAAAAAAGTGTCATGTACGGAAAAGGTCCTCTGGGGAAAGAGCAAGGGGTGGGATTTTCCTGGTCACTGACTCGAAATACATTTTTGAGTTTTGTCCTTCATGTTTTATGGAATAAAAAATTCGGCCTTTTTATTGCATGAAACTAAAATTGGGAAAGGTGGAGGGCGTGGAGGGGGTGGGAGGGGGTTGAGGGGAGCAGGGAGATGCCCTCCCCACCAGCTCCTGGATAATGACACCTCACTTCTTGCATAATTTCTGGCATCTTCCCGCCTGCAATGCTGGCTCTCTCAGCGTCTTGGAGAAGGGGGAATCACACACTCATCGTCATGCTTGGAGAATACTGGAAGGGAGAAGCAGAGAAGAGGGGGTGAGGGTTGTGGGGAGGCCGCTGACACACCGAGGCACGGGGAGCCTGGTTTGACTGCACAGAACTGAGCAGCGCTCGTTTGGGCTGTGGCTAGGCTGAGAGGCACACGGTGGCACAGTGGGCAGGGGACTGGCAGGGTAGGATAAAGGCCAGGAGGCGGGAGCTAAGAGCCACTTCTCAGTCCCAGCCTGCCCTTCTGCTGGGAGCTATGGCAGCTGACAGGGCCTCCCCTGCTCCCACCCCTCCCCCTCTGAATCATCCTCTTCTCTGCAGTCAGCCCTTGCCCTTGCCCAGCACAGGCCTCCAGACTGCAGGCAACCGGCTCTCATGAGCTGGAGCACAGCCAGGGTGCCCTGGGGCGGGGCCAGTCTGGGGCTCTGTTTCTGTTTTTGAGACAGGGGTCTCACTCTGTCACTCAGGCTGGAGTGCAGTGGTGCGATCAAGGTTCACAGCAGCCTCAACCTCCTGGGCTCAAGCAATCCTCTCGCCTTTGCCTCCCAAGTAGCTGGGACTACAGGCATGTGCCACCATGCTGGCTAAATTTTGTATTTTTCTGTAGAGATGAGGTTTTGCCATGTTACCCAGGCTGGCAGTCTGGGATTCTGGAAAGCTGCTTAATCATAACACTGTTTCTTCAAATGAGAATGCACACAGAAGCCCTCTATGAAGAGCATACAGCTGACCCCTCTGTGTTGGGAGCCCTGAAAATCACTGGTTACATGAACCTTTCCCACTGGACAGATGGAAATGGACCCTTGGGGCAATGCTGCCCCAACTCTCTGAGCCCAGGGCTCTCCCGGCCATATCAGCTTAATTAGTGCCAGAGGCGTCCAGCCTGCATAGAGCTGCCTCCAGAAGGCCCTACCAGCAGGCAGTCTTGGGGTGGCATCAGGGCTGCACACTTCTGCTGGAAAAATACCTGAGGTAGAAAGCCCGTAGCGCGGCCACCAGCTCAGCTGGCAGACTGCGGTCTCGCCCACAGCAACTTGTTAGGTAAGAGTCCCCAGGCCCTGGGGATGAGGGCAGCGGGCAGGGGCGAGGCTTACATTGTCGTTCTGAAAGGAGTGGAGGAAGTTCCCTCCTAGCTCGCCGTCATCTCGAGGGGTGCCTGGAGGATTGCTAATGCCACTTATGTTGTTAGGAGAATTCTGTGGAAAGAGGAGAGGAGGTGAGTGCCTGTGTCCCCAACAACCTGCCCACACAGCTGGGGCGCCACCAGGGAGGCCAAGTGCACACTCACTTTTGGAAGTCCATCTATGTCGCCTGACCCTGGAAAGAAAAAATCCAATTTATTTTCTTGCCTGCCCTTCCATGGAGGGTCTCTCCACCTCTTAGGGCTCCTCAGGTTTCTAAGCCCTTCCATCCAAGTCCCACACTGTGTGAAGGACTTTCTGTGCAGAGGTTTCTGGGTGGCATCCTTCTCTTAGATTCTTCCTGTGTGCCCAGCCAAGGCCAGCCGGGGCTGTGTACCAAGCCCAGCTGAACCCGGAGCTGAGGCACAGAACTGGCTGCCCGGGCAGGGCGGGGCATGGCGAAAGCAGGGAACACTCACCTAACGATCCGTTCATGTGGTGTGGCTCCATGCCGCCCATGCCGCCCATCGGACCGTCCGAGCCGGGACCCATTGGGAACTGAGGAAGAAGCACAGGGCATGGCAGCTCGGCGGGCCCAGGCCCTCTGCACCCCTCACAGGTGGGGGGCTGCAGCCACACTGGAGTCCTGGTCCTGGGGAACCCCCACTCTGGCAGGCCCTGCTCACACACACTCGGACATGCCCTGCCTGGGAGCCGGGCCAGGCTCCTCACCTGGGCCCGCCGAGCTGCAGGGCAGAGGTGCTCATTCCTATGTCCCAGGTGAGGGAGAGGGACTGGCCTGCCGCCACCCAGCTCCATGCAGAGGCAGCTCTCAAACCGAGTCTCTCAGATCCCACCACAGGGCCATCTCCATCCCCCGCGTGGAGGATGTGGTTCCCCAGACAGAGGCACATGTGGACAGCTCTCCGATGGTGCCAGGCCAGGGGCCAGAATATCAGTGCTCCCCATCCCCACTTCACAGGTGAGGAAACAGAAGCACTGGGGGAAATGCTCTGCCTGAGGTCCCAGAGGCTGGAGGTGGAGGAGCCAGGACTGGAACCTGACAGCAGGCCTGGAGCCGTCATGCTGGCCCTCTCTAAGCTCACAAAAAGAAGTTAGAAATGAAGACATTTTTAGACGGGCATGGTAGCTCCTGCCTGTAACCCAGCACTTTGGGAGGCCAAGGCAGGCAGATCACCTGAGGTCAGGAGTTCAAGACCAGCTTGGCCAACATGGCAAAACCCCATCTCTACTAAAAATACAAAAATTAGCCGGGCAGGGTGGTGGACGCCTGTAATCCCAGCTATTCGGGAGGCTGAGGCAGGAGAATTACTTCAGCCCAGAGGCAGAGGTTACAGTGAGCCAAGATCACGCCACTGTACTCCAGCCTGGGTGACAGAGCAAGACTCCATCTCAAAAAAAAAAAAAAAAAAAAAAATTTAAGAAAAGGAAAGAAAGAGAAAAAGAAAGAAAAAAGAAAAGAAAAGAAATGAAGACATTTCCTGGGGCTAGGTGTGAGAAAAGGTGGAGTTTGATGAGTGGGAGGGAAGAGGGAGCTAGGGCACTGGTCCAGGAGGCACCACACGGCACGCTGGGACTGTGGGGTGGTGGCGGGAGGTCACTAATGAGGCGCCCGTGCAGAACTGATGATGTGGCAGATGGGGGCTCGGAGACAGAGTCGATTCTATCCACCTGCAGGCCTATATGGAACTATCAAACTCATCTTGGGAAGGAAGGCCAGAAAGGTCACATCCCACAGCCACGAGTCACAGTGCTGTGGAGGGTGGCTGAGCCCAGCCTGGAGAGCCAAGGCCCCGTGATGCAGACTGGATGTGCATGGAGTGGGAAGGCAGCAGGGGTGTGGAACGGAGGACTGTTTGGTGCCTGGCTGCGACTGGGCACCGCGAACATACAGCTGAGTCATACCTGAGCCTCAGCCTAGAGGAGCAGCTCACGGATACCCAACTACCTCACAGGACAGAGATGCTGACTTCCAAAGAGCTGCAAAGTATAGCTGCAGCTTCAGAGCAAGGCAGAGAAATCTAACTGACTGCCTGGAGGAGGAGGAGAGCATCAACAAAATTGAGGGGTAAAATCCGGGCAGGCAGAGCCCATCACGGAAGTCACTCTAGGCAGGGGCCCCACATGAGCAGAAGGCTACCCAGTGGGTGGCAGCATGGCGTGCCAGAGCCCTGAACGGGGTGTAATGGGTAAGGCTGTGACCAGGCTGCAAGGGCACAGCTAGGGCATGAACCACTTCCCTGTGCCCACTCACACTGGAGGGGATATCATTGCCTCTCCAGTGGGACCCCACCAAAGCAGCTCACTGGCTTTTGGGCACATTTTGCCATCTAGCAACAAATTTCATGCCTATTAATCCAAATGATAGGAGGACGAAAGGAAGCCAACCCAGAAAACAGCCATGCTAGACCCAAAAAAATCCCCAAATGTGGCAATACAGAATTATGCAGAAGTATGCCATCACTTTCACATGAATACGTTACTTTAACATCTATGTATAAAGAAACAGGTATTTCTTCAAAATTACATGTTATTGTGTACTTTCTCTGTGTTAACAGTTTTATTGAGATATAATTCACATACCATACAATTGGCCCATTTAAAGTGCACAATTCAGTGGTTGTCAGTATTATTTACAGGGTTGTGCAACCATCACCACAACCAATTTTACAACGTGTCCATAACCTCAGAAAGAAATCCTGCACCCAACTACAGTCATTTCTGTCTCCCTCCAACCCCTGACCCCAGGCAACTGCTCATCTACTTTCTGTCTCCGTGGATTTGCCTATCCTGGACATGCCAATACATAGAACCATGTGAGCTTTTGCAGCTGTTTTCTTTCACTTAGCATGCTTTCAAGGCTCATCAGTGTTGTCACATGAATCAGTGCTTTATTCCTTCCTATGGACAAAAAGCAGTCTGCCGTATGGATATACCACATTTCATTTACCCATTCATCAGTGGAGAGAATGTTCAGGTTGTTTTCACTGTTTGGCTATTATGACTAATGCTTCTATGGACACTGATGTACAAGCTGCGTGTAGACACATGTTTTCGTTTCTCTTGGGCAGATACCTAGAAGGAGAACTGCTGGGTCACAGGGTAACCCAATTCTCGAATCACAGCAGACACCACTACGCTGTCTGATCTTTCGAGGAAACATCAAACTGTTTTCCAAAGCAGCTGTGCCATTTTATATTCCCACAAGTGTCTGAGGGCTCCAAAGCTTCCACACCCTCCCAACACCAAGCATTATCTGTCGTTTTCACTACAGCCGTCCTCGTGGGTGTGAAGTGCTATCTCACTGTGGTTTTGATTTGCATTTCCTAATGACTATGCTAAGCGTCTTCTCACGTGCTTACTGGCTATTGGTAATTTCTGGAGAAATGTCCATTTACGTGCTTGTCCCATTTTTAAATTGGGTTGTCTTTTTATTACTGAATTGTTCTAAGCGTTCTTTGTGTATTTAATTCAAGTCCCCTATCAGATACATGATTTGCAAATACTTTCTCCATTCTGTGGTTTGTCTTTTTACTTTCTTGACGTTGAAGCACAAATTTTAAACCCCAGCAGAGTCCAGTTTATCTGCTTTTTTCTTTTGCTACTTGTGCTTCTGGTCCTGCATCTTAGGTGGCTTTGCTTAACTCAGGTCATAAAGAAGGTCATTACTCCTATGTTTTCTTCAAGTTTTTGTCGTTTTAGCTCTAACATTTAGGTCTATGGTCTACTTTATTTTTATTTACTTATTTTTGAGACAGAGTCTCACTCTGTCAGCTAGGCCAGAATGCAGTGGCGTGATCTTGGCTCACTGCAACCTCCGCCTTCTGGGTTCAAGCAATTCTCTTGTGTCAGTTGGCCGAGTAGCTGGGATTATAGATGCACACCACCACACCTGGCTAATTTTGTATTTTTTGGAGATAACGGGGTTTCGCCGTGTTGGCCACACTGGTCTTGAACTCCTGACTTCAAATGAGTCACACTGGTTTCAGCCTCCCGAAGTGCTGGGATTATATGCGTAAGCCCCCTCGCCTGGTCCCCCACAATCAACTCTGAGTTGATTTTTGTGTGCTGCTCTAAGGTCAGTCTCAGCTGTCTGCATGCGGACATTCATTTGTCTCAGTATCATTTACCCTGTACTATTTACTTTTCTGTTAGATTAATGCTGTTACGTAAACAATGGGAACCAGTTAACAATGGCAGTTAGTAGCAGTTAGGAGGCAGACTAGTTAAATAATTGATATGCATGAGAAAAAAAAATTTTTTTTTTTTTGAGACAGAATTTCGCTCCTGTTGCCCAGGCTGCAGTGCAATGGCACGATCTCGGCTCACCACAACCTCTGTCTCCCAGGTTCAAGTGATTCTCCTGCCTCAGCCTCCTGAGTTAGGTGGGATTACAGGCATGCGCCACCACATCCAGCTAATTTTGTATTTTTAGTAGAGACAGGATTTCTCCATGTTGGTCAGGCTGGTCTCAAACTCCTGACCTCAAGTGATCCACCCACCTCAGCCTCCCAAAGTGTTGAGATTACAGGCGTGAGCCACTGTGCCCAGCCAAGAAAAGGTAGTATTTTTATAAGGTTTCTGTCCTCTGATAAATAACTTTTTACTCGAGTATTTAATTTTATAGGCTATATTATATTAATTATTTTATTTTTCAAAGAACGAGGTCTTGCTCCATCACCCAAGCTAGAGTGGGCTCAAGTGATCCACCTGCCTCAGCCTCCTAAGTATCTGGGACTACAGGCTCGAGCCACTGCACCTGGTTCATTATTTATGTATAAGAAAAATAAAACATAGGCCAGGCATGGTGGCTCACATCTGTAATCCTGGCACTCTGGGAGGCTGAGGCAGGAGGATCTCCTGAGCCCAGGAGTTTAAGAACACCCAGGGCAATATAGTGAGACCTCATCTCTGCAACACAAAAAAAATTAGCTGGGTATGGCGGCACGTGCCTGTAGTCCCAGCTCCTCAGGAGGCTGTGGCAGGAGGGATCCCTTGAGATCCCAAATGTTGAAGTTGCAATGAGCCATGACTATGCTACTGCCCTCTAGACTGGGTGACAAAGACCCTGTCTCTAAATAAACGAACAAATATAAACACATAGGATTAAACATTACTAATATTTAAATAAAAAATTACAATGTTTCTTTCTGATACAGGATACATTAGAACATTTTGCTCGGCTTCCTTTCCCACTGGTCTCTGAATTGCCTGCAGCCTTTATAGCCTTTAGGACATCTTTTTTTTTTTTTTTTTTTAATCAAGAGATAAAGAGTCTGGCTCTGTTACCCAGTCTGGAGTACAGTGGCGCAATCTTGGCTCACCGTAACCTCTGCCTCCCAATTCAAGCGATTCCCCTGCCTCAGCCTCCCAAGTAGCTGGGATTACAGGCATGCACCACTCCCTGGCTACTTTTATATTTTTAGTGGAGATGGGGTTTTACCATGTTGGTCAGGCTGGTCTCAAACTCCTGACCTTAAGTGAACCTCCCACCTCGGCCTCCCAAAGTGCTGGGATTACAGGCGTGAGCCACCGTGCCCAGCCAGATGTCCATCATTTTTTAACACTCCAAAGCACACTGGATGACGGTATAAAGTCATTATTATAAAAAACGATTTTAAAACAGAAGTAATCTGAACTTGTGAAATCCAAGTTAGATTCCAAATATGTTACAGTTTTAATGAAGAAACTGAGAGTGTCCTGTTTAACTTGACTGCCTTTTCTGGTGACATTTTTTGAGCTCTCAAGCATTAAATGAGTCATTATTTCTGCTATATGAGGTTCTGTGGCCCCCTCCCCACGACACCCAACGATCCAGGGGCAGCTGGCTAGCCCTATCTAGGCTCCACAGGGTTCCTTAAGGAGCATCAGACAGTTCTGGCAACACAGAAACAGTACATACGTTTTATATTCCTACTGTCATTCTCCTGCCTCAGCCTCCTGAGGGGCTAGGTCTACAGTCATGCACCACCACACCTGGCTAATTTTTGTATTTTAAGTAGACATGCTGTTTCACTGTTGGCCAGGCTGGTCTTGCACTCCTGACCTCAAGTGATCTGACCACCTCGGCCTCCTAAAGTCCTGGAGTTATAGGTGTGAGCCACTGTGCCTGGCCTATGTATTTATTTTTTATTTTTATTTTTTTGTTGTTGTTGCTGAGATGGTGAGGATGCCTTGTTTTGTTACCTAGTTTGGTCTTGAACTTGTGGCTTTAAGTGATCCTCCCATCTCGGCCTCCCAAAGTGCTCAGATTACAGGCATGAGCCACCATGCCTGGCCTCTATTTTATTGTAATTCCTTTTTCCATTCTCATCTCAATGCATTTCCAAATTAGAAAAGGACATCCTTCTTGTCTCACACTTTAAAAAATAGAAGTTTTCACAGCAAGCCAACATTTTCACATCTTTTCTATGGCCAGCAATAATGACAGTCATCCCGTGGACACGTGTCAGAGGCATTCTCCTGTCTGTGAAGCCAAAGATCTCATTAAGTACTTCGGCATGTTTTGAGGAAATTGAAAAGTGACCCCAAACTTTCATTATGAAAGTTGATATCACAGGTAAGCAAATTACACCCCTTTGTGACAGTGTCAGGTACAAGGTGTGAACATTTAGCAGGTAAGATGTTTCCATTTTCCTTGGTTAAGAAGCTTATAGACTAAATGAAATTTGCCCAAATTAACTGTGTACTGTCTGCCAAATATGTAGATAAATGAGCAGAGTCTAGGTTGTATTTGGACAAGAGAACAATCTTTTATGTCTTCAGTGACTTCACTAAAATCTTCACGAAAATCAAGAAGACGATTTGCAACTCCAGTTTTGAAAGCACCATACCTAAGAGCTAGTGGAAACCTGCTGCCATGACTGGAGACAATCCCTTGACGCGCTCGGAAGCACGACTGTAGGGAGGATCAGACCGGATCAGCACTGCTGGAAAGGGGCAATGCGACTGTTATCCCAAGAAGTCCCCCACCCTTTGGTTCACACAAGACTTTTTTTTTTTTTTTTTTGGAGACGGAGTCTCACTCTGTCACCCAGGCTAGAGTGCAGTGGTGCGATCTCGGCTCACTGCAACCTCTGTCCCCTGGGTTCAAGTGATTCTCCTGCCTCAGCCTCTCAAGTAGCTGGCATTACAGATGCCTGCCACTGCACCTGGCTAATTTTTGTATTTTTAGTACAGACGGGGTTTCACCATCTTGGCCAGGGTAGTCTTGAACTCCTGAACTCCTGACCTCATAATCCACCCAGCTCGGCCTCCTGAAGTACTGAGATTACAGGTGTGAGCCACCACACCCGGCTCACAGGACTTTTAGTTGCAACCTCCAAATCAGGAAATGTACCCTTCTTGGTTTGTAGTGCAATCAAGGGGACAAGAAGGTAATGGTGTCCATTCAAGGAGTATGCCCAAGCTAATTCAGCAACCACTGTTTTGGACTGAGAACTGCTGTCCCTTTTGAGGTCAAAAAAACCCTGATTTGGAAAAATATGCCTCAGACTTGGGAGACTCAATGTCCAATGTGCTTCTGCCTTCCCTTCTCCACATGCCCAATCCCACATTCTTTTCCGCACTCCACGCAATACATTCTGTTTGGGTTCTTTCCTCCCTGATCCAGTTGTGTGTGTCCCTGCATCTGTCATTAAAGTTACATGGTCATTTAGCCTTCTTTTCTCGTGATGCCTGGGGTCATGCTGGTGCTGGCACTGTCATCGTTCTCTTTTTCATCATCTGAACTCTTAGGAAATATGGTCACAACATTCACGATGTCTAGATGGAAACCAGCACCGTCTAGACACAAAGCCTAACACTGCATCTGCGGCAGACTGCTAGGCAGATGCTGCTACCCCGCATGACTGCAGCGCGCAGAGCCGCAGCCCTGAGTGATGTAATGCACGGTGAGTCACAAGCCCTGATGCAGCATCCACGGCCAGGAAACATGGTGACAGTGACCACTCGAGGCAGACAGTCCATGCATTCCCATCCGATGCTAAAAACAGTGCTGCCATCCCTCTGCATGGCTTTTACTTTTCCACCCAACTTCTGCATCACTGACAAAACCCAGGACGTTTTGTGTCCCAGGAATCCTCAGGATGTAGGACCTTTAGTGTTAAAAGCTGGATGGTTGGTCACACCAGTGAGGACCCTGGTGAAGGAGGCAGGCCAGGGACCCTCCCTTGGGGCTGCTGGGAGAGAAAATGTGGGCAATGTCCAGCATGGGACAGCCCACGCTTGGGGTTTAACACGTGGGGTGATCTGGGTGTCACCACAGGAATGAAGCCAACAAAACCAGAGTGCCCCAAAAGGCCCCACCCCCTCAACCAGGTCACAGCCTCACACTTTGGGGCCCCAGGCCCACTCTCCAGCTCTACAGTCTGCAGACCTCCTTTCCAGACCCTGAGCTCCCTCAGGGGCAAGGCTGAGTTCACCTGAGGCCTGTGTGGAGGAAGAACGGAAGGAACTGGAATGGAAGGGTTGACTGTGGAGGGGAAGCAGGTCAGGCCCTGTCCTTGGGGAACTCCTGCTAGGTGAGGAGACAGGCTGCAGCTGACTAATGAAGTCCCATCCAGTGGGTGCAGGGGACACAGGAGGAAGTGGGGGCAAGCAGGAATCAGAAATGGAGAAATGTGAACTGCAACATCACCCAAGGGCCACAACTCTTGACAGGTGGAAGAGGCTGCCAGGTACAGGAGTTCCCGAGCTTCTGGGAGCAGCCCCTGCTGCCAGCTCCACCCTCAGCTCCACAGCCCCAGCAACAAGCCCAGAAGGGGAGGGATCACCTGGACCAGCACAACCAGTCAGCTGGGCAGGGACCATGCCAGACCCCACCTGAAGCCTGGCGCTTCCCCCACCAGCATGGCAGGAGACAAGCAGAAGCACGGCCGGTGCCCTGGCTCTAACCAGAGGGTGGGTATCGCCCCACCCCTTCCTCTCCCACCCCTTGTCGGCTATGAAATGGGTACTGAGTTGCCCAAGAGTTAATCACTTTTCTGATGGTTTATTTTATTCATCTTTGGTAACAAATGGCTGAAATCAATTAAACTTGCTTTCCCCTCAGCTGATGAAGTTAATTATGATTTGTTATGGTGTCTGATATGTAAATTATTAGAAAGCAGACTTACGTTGGACCGGCTGCCTCCAGGCGGCACCGGATTAATCATTGTGTAGATGTTGTCACTGGAATTTGTTGAATCTGTAGAACAGTGGAAACCCGCAAGTCGGGGTGATTAATTCATTTCTTAATTAAAACAACTCATGGCACTTGAACTCATTCTTTTGTATTTTATCACCTAAAATTTCCTCTAAGTACCACCATTTTCTGGCTAATTTGTATTTAATGAAGATTCACAAAGTTTTTAATCACAGAAAATTCAACTGTGAAAGCCACTCAACCCCAGCAGTGTGGACACAGCACAGGGGGATTACGGGTTCAAATTCTTGTCCCCCCACCCCACACCAAATCTAGTCCCCAGAAGCCACCTAGGAAAACGTGGGGGCAGCGGAACCACCACCTGTGCTCTCCCCCACCACCCTACAAAGTGGTTTTAATCAAATCAGGGAAAGGGAAACGTGGCAAATTACCCAGAGGCCACCCTGCCAGGTTGATGGGACAGGAGGGAGAAGCAGGGATGGGGCTGGAGGCGCATTAACATATGGAGTGGGCGCATGTGGCCCAGTCGGAATGTAGGTCATGCAGCTCATCAAAATGCAGCAGCAGAGAGAGAGCCGGAGCGGGAGTCCAGGATCCCGGCTGCGGCCAGCTCCACCCCTGCAGCCGAGCAGCTTCCCAGCTATGGGGAGCTGAGGAGGGGGGTGGGGGAGAGTCCCCTCCATCTCCCCAATTAACCAGAAAAGTCTTCAGCTAAAACGTTTCTATCAGGAGCAGGCGCTGTAATTCTTGGGCAGAAATCCAGCTACCTCTCACTTTATTTTTGGGGTGAGTAAGGATCGTATGTTGAATTCCTTCTAGCTGGCTGGTACGCTATTCTTAGCTGGGAAAGAAACATAATTGTGATGCTGTATGTGTGTGCGCACATGCCCACGTGTGTGCACGCACGCCCTCTTTTGTTTAAAGAAAAGGGAGAAGGGATCTCCTATATAGAGGACCAGAAGCCAGGAGCTATGGAAACTGGGGAGGTAGCACACCTTAGAATCCTGGTCTCAGGATGCCTGAACTCCAAAGCCCCTCTTTGAGTCACCTGGGGAAACGCCCACCCGGAACAGGGTTCTTCCGAACGAGAGGCATCCAAGGGCAACGAGAACCCTTGTTCCTGAACTGCTCTGCTCAGCCCTGTCCTTTACAGGGCAGCATCAGAGAAGAGGAGTGACCGAAGGCCACACAGTGGAAACCCTTGCCCCCTAAATGCCCAGTGGAAGATGTGCTGCTCAGGGAGAAGTGGCTGGTAAGCTCTGGGCTGCAACCTGCCCTCCAGGACTCTCTGGCAATGTGACCCCTTCCCAACCCACCTTTTCCTCAAGCACTCTTACCTGCGGGACTGGGCATAATGGGTGTTCCTGGAGGGCCGCCACCACCAGGGGGTCCCTGAAGATTAAATAAAACTGACATCAGATGCCCACAGTGGTAACGCACGTGGGGAGGGGCCAGCACGCTTTCTCCCTGGTCAGCAGCGACTGCTTGCCCCTGGCCCAGCCGCTGTTCATCTTGCTACACTCCCAGTGCTCACTCAGAGCTAAAGTGCGCAAGCTTGAGGAGAAGTGGGCTTGGATTCCCCTGTTCTTTTCTTCAGAACGAAGAGGCCCCTGTGGGCGTTATGTGCCCGCATTATGTGCTCACACACATACCCACTGGAGAGGCCTGCGGACACCAAGCAGCCCACTTGTCGGTTCCCCAGAAGGAAATACCACCCCTAGGTCTAGTTTGGGGATTTTTGGGCCACCTTGGGTCTATACAGATGTGTGAATATTGACAGCAAGTTCTAGCAGCTTAGATCCTCTGCTCAGAAGAACGTGGGAAAGGGAAAGAAATGAGGACCCCTGAGCAGTTCTCTTGCAAACTCAGTCCCACGTGGCTAGACATGCAATGCCCTAAACCCACACACTTACCACATAGGTACCGGGTGATGAGGAGGAGTAAGGAATCTAAAAACAAGATGTTGGGGAGCCCCATGTCAGAGTCACTGAGTGCCCTCAGCTGCCAAACCTCCCTGAGGACACGACCCACTCTTCACAGGAAAGGCATCGCCAACCAGTGAGCTGGCCACCCGCTTGGTTCCCCTGGGAGGGCTGGGATATGGCTGAAGCCCAGTTCTCTCTGCTACACTGACCTGACCCTGAGACCCTGGTCTCTTACTCCCCAGGCCTGGGAGGGAGCCATAGACACAGTGGGGACATAGGATGCCCTCCAGTTTGAGAGGGCAGGAAACAGCTTTACCCCACACTCCTCTGGCCTTCACCCCACTGTCTGTGCTGAGCCTCTCACCCACACCTTCCAGGCCTGCTGGGGAGGAGGAGAAGGGCAGGGGCCTCCACTCTGAACAATGCTCTCTCAGCCCAGGTTCTCAGCTTACTCCTTAGAGGAGTGGGCTGCCTGGGCAGGCAGGGCAGGGGTGGAGCCCTTGAAGACCCCTGAACATTACTCCCTCCCCCTCCACATGGCCTTCCCCTAGAAGCATCAGGAGAGTCTTACTGCATCTCCCCTCCCCGTGATACCTCCACCTGGGGACAGTAGCTCCCCTGCACCCAGAACCCCTCCCCTGACAAACACCACCCCACATGACCTAGGTACTCACTGAGTTAGCACTGTTAGGATTGGGCCAGGGTCTGCCAGCTCCCGGGCCCCTGAGAGAGGGAGAAAGAGATGTGGACAATGAAAGAGGCGCCGTCAACTCCAAGGGGTGGAGGCAGCAGGGGCAGAAGGGAACGGCTGAAATCCTGACAGGAAGTCCTTCCTACAGCCCTGGGGTTTAGAGGCCTTCTGCTGGGTCAGTGATGGCTAACTTCATGGAAATGCATGAATTGCTTTAAATGATAGGAACACTTTACAAAATCTGTAAAATTAGATAAGAAGTATGTAAAATCCCCTCTGGATGTGCATTCTCCTAGAAGGGAGTCCACATTCTCACAATGGGGTTAAAAATCGTGAGTGCACTAGACAACAGTGGCTAAACTGTCCAGGGGTTCCTCTTGACTCTGCCACTGAAAGCTGTATGAGCCTGAGCAAGTTACTTCACCTCTCTGTGTCTTGGTGACCGCATCTGTAAGGGGGGATAATAATAACCACGTCAGGCCAGGCACAGTGGCTCACACCTATAATCCTAGCACTTTGGGTGGCCCAGGTGGGTGGATCGTTTGAAGTCAGGAGTTTGAGACCAGCCTGGCCAATATGATGAAATCCCATCTCTACTAAAAATACAAAAATCAGCAGGGCATGTTGGTTGGGTGCTTGTGATCCAAGCTATTCAGGAGGCTGAGGCAGGAGAATCGCTTGAACCCGTGAGGCAGAGGTTATAGTGAGCCAAGATTATGCCATAGCACTCCAGCCTGGGCAACAGAGTGAGACTCAGTCTCAAAAAAAAAAAAAAAAAATCACGTCACAGGGTTATCATGAAGATTAGGTGAGCTGATGCATGTAGCATGCCTAGAACCGTGCGTGGCACACAGAGGCATTCTATGAGGCTGAGCTCTCATCACCAGGATCATCAATATCCTCATATTACTGATGAGAAGACTGAGGCCCAGAAGGGTACCAGTAATGACTCCTATCATGAGTCTCCCAGGGTGCAGGCAGAGGGTAGGGAAAGGAATGGGCTCTGAGCCACTGGCCGGGTCATTTTCGCCTTACATGTTAATCCCGGGCATGGCGGGGCCGAGGGAGTTGGGTGGTGGTCTCATGCCGCTGCCGTAATTCTGCAACGATAACCAAGGGTCAGTCTATGAGAAGGAGAAGGGAACCGGAGAGAGGAGGAGGGAGAAGAAACAGACAGACAAAACAGTGAGAGGGTTAGTCTGTGAAAAGGATTGATGAGAAAAAGTAACACATTCTTTCAAAAATGGTGGGATGGGTGGGAACCAAGTCACAGTGACCACAATGACAAGCCAGCACAGAGGGACAGTCACAACATTCAGTGCATTTTCAGGGGCTTTAAAGATGAAGTTCTCAAAAACATGTGGACATCCAGCAAGCCGCTGCTGTCTCTGGGCTCTCACGATGCCATCCTGTACCTTCCCCCCTGGGCTCAGGCAGGTAAGAGGGGACAGATTCGGCCTTAGAACCTACTGAGCAGCTCTGGGGCGAGGATGCTGATAGGAGGCGGGAAGGAGAGGGGCGGGTGTGAATGGGAAGGGAGCCGGCACTCCTGAGAAGCTTGTCTGAGGCTGCTGCGGTGCAGACACCCTAGCCTGCGCCAGCTCTGGGTGGCAGACCCACCCCACCTATGCAGCAGTATCAGAGGCCCCCGACAGGCATGACGCTGGAAGCAGGAGAAAACTCCATCTCTGCACTCAGAGGATTCACCGTGATGTGTGTGTGGGGGGTTGCTTTCTTTTTTGAGACGGCATCTTGCTCTGTTGCCCAGGCTGGAGTGCAGTAGTGGAATCCTAACTCACTGCAGCCTTGACTGGGCTCAAACAACCCTCCCACCTCAGCCTCTCATGTAGTTGGGATTACAGGCATACACCACCAAACCCGGCTAATTTTTAATTTTTTTTTTCGTAGATACGGGGTCTCACTTTGTTGCCCAGGCTAGTCTTGAACTCCTGGGCTCAAGTCAACCTCCCGCCACAGCCTCCCAAAGTACTGGGATTATGGACGTGAGCCACTGTGCCCAATGTTTGAGAGAAAAGTCTACACAGAACCCACAAAGTCCCAGCAGTCCAGATTCAGCTCAGGATGGCTCATGAGGCAGAGTGGGGTGTGTCACGGGCACCCAGCCTCTTAGCACGTTCATCTCTTGCTATAACCAGGCCAGTGTTGCCCATGACCTCATCTCCAAGGGTCATTTTCCATGCAAGAATAATACATGCCTCGCTTCTCTGCTCCCTCCTTGGCAGGCTCCTACTTGTCCTCTAATACTCAGCTCAAACAGCAACTCCTCTCGGAAGCCCTCCTGACCCCACCCCTCGGGGCTGAGTGCTCCATCCCTGTTACTCCCACAGTGCCTTCTGACCTCCCTCCCCTGCCCTCACACCATACTGGGTTCTAATCACGGCCATGTTGGTCCATCTCCCATCTCTCCCAGTGGACTCCAAGTGCCCTTTGAAGGTGGGGCTGTGTCTTGAGGATCATACCCCCTCACCCCACACACCCAGTGGCATAGGCGGGCGCTCACTACGCCTACACTGAAGCGATCAATGAAGAAGTGAGGAAGTGAATGCAGGGAGAGCAAAGGGAGCCTGGCTGCAGCCTACACTCTGCCCTTGTAGGAGAACTTGAAGTAGGTTGCTAGAATTTTGACAGCAAAGAAACAGCCAGCACTCGCTGCCCTTTACTGAGTGCATGACACACTTTATGTACAGTCTCTTGTTTGATCTGTATGAAGACTCCAGGAGGCTGGTACTGTTCCTACTTTACAGAAATGGGGACTGAAGGGCTGAGGGAGAAAGTTTTCTCTCAAGTTGCAGTGAGTAAATGGCACAGCTGGGATTCAAACTCAGATCTGCTGGCCCCCAGACTCTGCACATTTAGCCAAGCAACTGGTGGGAGGTGGGTGGGAAGGGGGACAGAATGGGAAGATGGAGACCCAGAGCTGACACTCGCAGAGCCAGTATCCGGCTGATGGTGGGTTCCACATCCCGGGGCCATGTGCCAAATCTCACCACCTTGGGACCAATTGCTCCGTTTGGTCAGTCACAGAGGGGCTTGGAGTCGGGAAGAATGTCCAGACAGGATGCATATGATCTCAGGAGCAACACCAGGCTGGCAGGCAGGCAAGGAGCCAAACCTGGGGCCAGAGAGGGCAGGCCACGCCATCACCCTGCACCTGCTCAGGGCACGGGCTTCAAGCAAACAGCATCAGTCTTGGGGGCATGTGCTGGGGCTAAGCCTACTCTACTGCAGGGTGGTGAGCAGAGCACGAGACCTGACGTCACAACACAGGAAGGCTGGCATTGGCTTGGCTGCCTACTGGTGACTTTGGGCAAATCGTCAAATGACAGTAGTGTTTATTCCATGCCAGGATGTACTACAGGCTCTATGTGCACTGCTACAATTAATCATCACAATGACCCCTTTACTCCACCCACTTTAGAGACCAGAAAACTGAGGCAGAGAAGAGTGATGACCCCACTATGCAGCTGTGCGTGGCTGAGCTGGGGTGAAGCCTGCAGCGTGGCTCTGGCTTTAGAGCCACAAGACCCTCTGCTGTGTTGCCTTGTCTATAAAATGCGGACAAAGAGCCCCACGTGTTTCCACCCTTGCAGGTCTCAGTGTATCAAATGAAACAATGGTTCTGAAGTGCCCCGTAAGCCCTGGGAGGTGTGCACTGATTTAGGATGTCAGCAGCAGAACAAACACCAAAGCCCTTAATGCTGCTGTAGCATCACAGAAGCTTGGGTCTTAAAGGGCCCTTTCTAATCCCCTCAACAAATCTCAGCCTCATCTCCCCACCTGCTGCTCCAGGACAAGCAGCTCGCCACCTTCCCAGGCCTACTCTCCACTGTGTGTACAGCCCAGCTGACTAAAGAGGTCTTCCAGATGGAGTGCAGGAAAGAGCTTTACCCCGCACTCCTGCTTCCAGGACTGCAGCCACCGCTCCCATCCAGGAGAAAGGCCTGCACCTCAGAGCAAGAGCAGAAGCCTGGGATGTCTCAGCACGGATTGGGGTGAAAGGAGAGGACTAGCAGTCACGCTTTTGACATGCAGCGTGCAGCTCTGGGCTGGAAGGCTCTGAGTGCACTATCCTGCTGCTCCTGACACTGCCTGGCCTTCAGGAGCCTCTCGAAAAGCCGGCATGGCAGCTTCCTAGAGGGAGTTTCTCACCCAGTCCTGCTGCCTATAGAGGCACACACCCTGGAGGGCCACTTGCACCTCATCATTTCACAGATGACAGCTTGGAGGCCCAGAAAGCCAGAGACTTGCCCAAGGCCACATAGATGTCAGGAGTGAGTATCAGGCTGAAATCTGGTTTGCAGGGATGTTTTCTCACATAGGACAGGAACGCCCAGAAGTTCAGACTTGGTAGAAATGGGTTTCTTCTTTGGTCAGCTCCTGCCTGCCTGCAGCACCACACAGCTGCGGTGATGATGGTGAAGCCGTGCAAGGTGTGGTCATTAGCAGATGTCCCTCTGTCATCAGCTCCACTCTGCAGGGGCAGGGGCGGCCAGGCAGAACGGAGGAGCCTCCAGTGCTGGCCACATTCACAGGGGCCTGTCTCCCCTTATCCCTCACCCTAGTCTCCCCACTTGGGTGCCCCAGACCCTGGGCAGAGGGCATAATCCACAGTCAGGAACAGTGCAGGCACCCCTGACCATGGTCTCAGCCAGGTCCACAGTGAGAAGGGACTGAGCAGCTGGCTGGGCTGGAGCCTGGAGGCGGTGGCTGCTGCTCCCTCTTGCCACTGCCTCAGAAGGACTTTCTAGGTGCCCACTGTTTAAACCTGGATCTGCTGGCCCCCTGAGTCTGCATTCTTAGCCAAGCATCTTGTGGGAGGCAGGTGGGAAGGAGGACCACCCAGTACTGTATTTACCTTAGGGGATAACTTTTCAGTCTATAGGATTCAACTACCAGAGTGGACTTGAGGCTGTCCAGGCCATTTTCTGGGCAGCAGGGCCTGGCTATGTCATGCTGGGACACCCCTCAGGGGCCACCAAGGTTAAGTTCCTCAAGGGTGCCCATTCCTTCCTCACCAGCCTGGGGTGCTCAAGACCAGCACTCATGACCCACCCATCTCTTCTGGGGGGCCTCTGCTCAGTGGCACCAAGCTTGGACGGTCCTGGATCGGCCCCAGGAGATGGAGAGGGCACAGGATCATCCTGGGGGCTGCAGATTCTCCTTCATCTGAACTCTCAAACACAGACAAACCAGGATAGTGACCTGATTCTATGCTGTCCTGGCTTCAGCCCCAGCCTGAATACCAGAAATGCTGACATGTCGGTGGCTCTGGGAATCGGCACCCAGGGGGTCTGGGAGCTACAGCACTTCTGATGGGGCCTGGCATTCTCTCTACTAAGTCCGACCAGGAACTCCTCAGTTTTAGCTTCGTCTTATTAGAATTCACTTTTGATACACTAGGGTAAGAGGTTACTATCTGATATCAACATACATAGAACTTTTTAGAAAGAAGGGGACCAAATCCAAGTACTAGCTCCTTTCTGGCACTGGCACTTTACGAAGCCAGAGTAAAATCTGTCTGGAGCACTGAGGACGAAAGACAGGGCGATGCCTGGATTGCTGGTTCCTCTGAGACATTTAGGCTGACATGTGACACAGACGCACGTTTTGTCTGTTTCAAAACCTTATGTCACTCCATTCAGTTTTGAAATAAAGCAGCCCCCTGACCACACTGTACCTATTCTTTGTTCAGAAAGTTCTGGGGTGGTCACTGATTAAAAGCAATCTAATTCCTGGCTGCGAATCCCATGGCGATGGTCTCCCACCTTTGTGCCGGGTCTCAGCACAGCGCTGTGTGTGTAGTGTGCTTACTCTAGGCTGAAGGGGCTGGCTGCCCTTCCCGACAGCCCGGGCTGTGGCAATAGGCAGGGCTGCCTCCCCCAAGCTCAGGGCCTGCCAGAAGGGGAAGGGATCCACAGGACACCATGTGGGGACTTCATGGGAGGCTTACATTTCACAGCTGCTATTTTGCCCGCCCTCCAGTAGCCCCACGAGGCCATCACTCGATGCCCATTTTGCAGATGATGGACTGGAGGCCCAGCCAGGCTGAGCTGCTGTCACGACTATGCTTTCTGGAACTAAGTTCTGAACTCACCCCTGTCATGTCCAGAGGGCAGCACCCTCAGGGGAGGGAGAGAAAGGGCTGGGTAATAGGGATAGTCTACCCTCCACCTCAGAGTCCAAAACCACCAGGCTCTGCCAGGCCCAAGATGAGCCCCAGCTGACCACAGACCCTTCAATCCATCCTGCACATCAACCTTTATCTAGGCCCAGTGCCACGCTGATGCCAGGCCTTCCTGACCCTACTGATGGGCCAGTGCAGACACCCTGGGTTGCTTCAAGGGAGGTTTGGCTCTGGGATTTAATACTCATCTAGGAAACATAGGTGAAGCACTTTAGGGTCGCCACATTGATAAAGTAAAATAAAGAGGAGAGATGCTTCCAGAGCTCCTGAGGTTGGCAAGGGTGTGCAATATAAATAAACAAGGGTGAGCCTCTCCCTCTCCTGCTGGAGACAATCCTGGGGTCAAAGGGGAGCTCTACCGCTTGTCCACTGCTTGGGTGAGGCCAGGAGTCTCTCTCTGCAGGGCCTCAGCCTCTGGGAACCTCACCTCTTTAGAGTGTGCCAAAGAGTGTGCTGGACTACGGGCCAGGGGCAGACATGATGAGACATCCACCATGCCCAGAGGAAGTTCTGAACTGCCAGCACACCCTGCTGCCCTCCAACAGCCTGACATCCACTCCCAGACTTTAGAATCTCAGTGTTCCAATGGTCCTAACTGTTAATGGCTTTGCCAGAAAAGAAAAAAAATGAGAAACTGAAAGCAATCCCCAAACCCAAGCAACTAGAGGCCTGAACATTGGTTTTAAATCCCTGAAGCTGGAAAACACAAGTAGCTTCCTCAGGGGGAGCATCCCGTGGCAGCGTCACACCGAGGACTTGACCCTGGCCGGGTACGGTGGCTCACATCCCTTAGGGGGAGCATCCCGTGGCCAGCATCACACTGAGGACTTGACCCTGGCCGGGTATGGTGGCTCACGTCTGTAGTTCCAACACTGTGGGAGGTCAAGGTGGGGGCATCGCTTGAATCCAGCAGTCCAAGACCAGTCTGGGCAACATGGCAAGAGCCTGTTTCTACTAAAAATATGAAGATTAGCCAGGCATGGTGGTAGGAGCCTGTAGTCCCAGCTACTTGGGAGACTGAGGATGTAGTGAGCAGAGACGGCACTATTGCACTCCAGGCTAGGCGACAGAGTGAAACCCTGTCTCAAACAAAGAAAAAAAAAAAGAATTTGATTCCTGCTAAAAGAAAGAAAAAAAAAAAGGAACTGGATACCGAACCCTGCTCTTTCCAGCAGCCCCCAAGTCAGGCATCGTTCTTATTCCCATTTTACAGATGCAGCTGCTGAGCCTCTGAGAATCCATGGGCTGGGTGGTGGAGTTAAATTTTCGCTCCTCATATTCCATCCTCCTGAGTCACACAGATCCCATGACATCTGACAATCCAAGGTCAGTGCTGATTTCTACACCAATAAAATGGGACTGCTGTGTGGCTCAGGCTGTGGGGAGGGAGAGCTGTATCTGACTCGAGAGAGGGGAAGCTCTGCTCCTACCCAGCCCCCGCCCCCTGCCCTAGGCAGGCAGCCCTGCAGAGGTCAGCTCCAGGTGGCTGCCAGGGAAGAAGGGGCCACTTTGGCAGCTTAAAAGGAGCTAGTAGAAACACGAACTCTGGAAGATTTGAGGAAGGAACAAAACCAGAAAACTGGAGCTGCAACTGCTGCAGGCTTGCTTCCTTTTAGGATTATGGGGCCGGCAGAAGACAAGGACCTCCCTAAAATCTTTCAACACCACAGATGTTCTAGCCACCACTGAGAAGAAAGTGGTGGCTTGGGCTTGCTGTAAATACAATTTTGGGATGGAGCGGAGGACTGTGGTTCTGTGGGGTAGACGTTCCTCCCTACAGAAGGGAGCACATGTGGGCGGGCATAGGGGGCACTATGCCACCCCCAGGGGACCCAGAAACCAGTGCAGGGGGCCCAGAGAGTCCGAACACCTGCACGCAAGCGAGAGAGTGCCCAATGCAGTACGTTCCAGGCAGAACAGGGAAAGAACACCTGAAAGCAAGCCCCTTGCCTTATTCAGATCTCCAGCTTCCTCTAGTCAGCGGCTAGAGCATTCCCAAGGCATGTGGAACATCACGGGTGCTCTGCCACGGCTACTACAGGAAACAGAGCCACATGCAAACACCCAGAGGGTTGGGGGCCGCCGCGAGATGGTTCCACAGCAAACATCTGTCAGACCTGTGTTGCAACAGCCCTCCCTGGGGGTGCGGAGCTGGCCACGGCGGCGACGACTTTCCTGTGACCGTAAGAGGTCTAGGAGGTCCCTTTATGGCCATGGAGCCCCCTCTGGTCAGAAAGAATCCTAGCTGAAGTGGGTGCTGGGGTCCTGCCAGTGCGGCCCCCACTCACCAGAGAATCATGGACACAGTACCCACTTAACAGGTAGGGAAACTAAGGCCTGCTGGGGCCCACAGAGATCAAAGTGATGCATCAAGGACAAACACATGCCGAGTCTCTGGCAGCGCTAGGAAGGCCGCTCATCTGCCCAGCCTTGGGGGTACAACAGATGGTGGCCCTAAGCCATCTCAAATCCACCTCATCCCGGAGGAAGCAGCCCTAGGGTTCAGGAGCTCCGTGCCCTTCTTCAGATCCCATGATAGAACACCACACCCTAAAAGGGTCTGCCAACTACAAGACCCTAGCTGTCTCCTTTTCCCTAGCTCCCTGCGGGGCCCTCAACTCTGCCTGTCCTCCAAGAGGGGCTGCCCTGAGCAGTGCATGAGGCCAGCCCGCCACGACAGGGGACAGGAGCAGGGGCGCAGACGTGTTCCCCTCTCACCCCTGTGAACTGACAGATGTGGAGACTGACAGACCGTGGAAAGAGGAGAGCAGGCGGGTGCACACAGACGCCAGGGAAACGGGCGGACAGACAGATGGTGCTTACCTGTGGGCCGGGACCCATGGGCCCCATGCCTCGGGGAGGGTTCATTCTCTGCATTGATCCTCCCATGTTGGGGTGGGCTGTGTGAGAGAGGAAGCACGTCGTGGGCCTGCAGGAGCAGAGGGAGGAGGAGCTCTCCTGACACTCCCAGCCACCCTAGGCCCACCCCGTCCTCTCTACCTTGTTGTCGTGTGGGATCCATGGAATTGGGAAGCAATGGCTGTGTCCCAGGAACTCCTCCCGGAGGCTGAAAGAGATTTAAGACACATGCTGAGGAGCTGCTCCGGAGCTGCTGGACCCAGGGAGAGGCATCTACCTGTCTACCCAGTTCCCTGCCTGACCACTTCTGCTGCCTGCCAGCAGGGGAGGATCACCCCAGGCGTACCAGTCAGCTCGCACTGGTGTTAGCTAAAACTGTAGCACCGTCGGGGAGCTCTGTGGGAGGGAAACCATCGCCCCATCCCACTGTCTTGGGGTAGGGAGTCTGCATACCCATCAGAGCTCTGAGTACAGCAGGAACATTCACGGTCTTGCTCTGGCTGTACCACCAACCACCTTCCTCTCAGGTGCAGCGCTGCCCACTCCCTCCTCCTGCCCAAACCCCAGCCATGCAGTTGAAGCCAAACCCTATCCTGCCTATGTCTCACAGAGAAATTCCTCGTTTTAGCTCGACTTCAAATTATAGGGACTGAGACACCCACTACCTAAAATCCTATCACTGTGGGAAGCTCTATTTAAAAGGGAACAAAGGAAGAGGAGGCCTTTGAGATTGAGATGGGGAAACTGAGGTCACAGGCCCGAGGGCTCCCCGTCACAGGCTGCAGAGGCAGCCACTAGGAGAGGGGCAGGGGTGCTGGGTGGGAACCTGGCTTCAAAGCTGGGGCCATCGGCAGTGCTGGTGTGGTTACTAAGGAGAAGGTAAGCACGGGGGGCCACGGGTTTCCTGGTTGAACACTTGGCACACCCACTGTGAAAAACTATTAAAAGCAATGTACTTGAGACTGAAGTTATTTCAGCTGCAACTGGAAAAAGAGGGTAGGAGTTGCTGGCGGGGGAAGTTTGTTTCTAGGACCCCATCCCTTAGGACTAAACATGAGCCTTTGCTTTTGAGAGGAAACGCCTTTGGTGACAGCTGGTCATCTTTCCTCATCTGCAGGTGCCAATGCTGCTCAAAGGCTGGGCATCTGTGACGGGGTCTGTGCCCAAGGGCCCCAGCCCACGCTGTGCTGCTGTGGGGGAGGCTGAGTGGGGGGTTCTGCTGCCTCAAGCTCAGTGGTGACCTCCAAACAGGTTCTGAAATGAGGTGGTGCCAAGTGAAGGGACACATTGTCACTGATTCTCCTAGCTTCAGAATGGAACAGGGGAGCAGGTGTGTGAGGTTAGGGTGCGAGAGGATTGTGTGAGGGCTTAGGGAGTGCCTGATGTTCACCAAGCTGAATTGGTATTTTTTTTTTTTTAAAGACAGGGTCTCTTGCTCTGTCACCCAAGCTGGAGTGCCATGGTGTGATCATAGCTCACTGCAGCCTCGGACACATGGGCTCAAGTGATCCTCTGTCTCAGCCATCCCAATAGCTGGGACTACAGGCATGCGCTGTCACACCTGCTAATTTTTAAATTTTTTTTGTAGAGATGGGGTCTTATTATGTTGCCTAGGCTCGTATCAAACTCCTGGGCTCAAGGGATCCTCCTGCCTCAGCCTCCCAAAATACTGGGATTACAGGTGTGAGCCACTGGCCCACAGTGGCATTTAGCACCTGCTGTTTCCATCTGCCTGGGGTGCTTAGCATTTGCCTTTCCAATCCTTGGATTTTAGTTGTTCCGGCCTCTCACTTTCTCCCAGCCCCGCTTCCTGGCCCTGGGTTCCCTAGCTCTGAATCACTTGGCTGGTTTATGCCTGCCCACTGGGGGTTTGTGGTTTTTATAGAGTCCTGGTGACTCAGGAAAGCCTACCTCTAAGGCTGCCTGGATTGGGGGATCTCAGGACATGGAGGTGGATGGGGGACCTTCAGGGTCATGAGTTACCCAGTGTAGGACCACCCTATCCAACCCTGATGGCACAGCCGTGGGATGTGGCAGACACTGTCCAGGTAGCGCAGTGGTGACCACAAATTCTTGGAGAAAGCTCCTTGTTGGATTCCTCAAACCCTCCTATGTGTCAGAACTCCAGGAGCAAAGCTAAATTGATCAGAGGCTCAGAGGGGGCCTGGAGGCTGCATCCCTCACTGAGGTGACCCTGAGACAGGGAGAGACAGGTTGGACCTCTTCTATCAGGGAAAGAAGGTGTGCAGTGACCAAGGAAAGGGGTCTTGCACTGAGAGGCTGAAGCCCCCAGACGTGAGGAGGAAAAACAATGGCTGGCATATGGGACCGTAATTACACACTGTGCACCTTGGGGCCTGCAGGGGAGCGAGACGCTCTGGGGCAGCTCTTCTCCTACAGCACGGCATGTGGGGCAAGGCACAGGAAGCGTCCATCCAGGAGACGGACAAATCCCCGCTGCATCGCTGTGCTCTCTCACCTGCCCCGCCAGCACAGCCAGCCTGCCAGGGGGGAGCTCTGCCGAAATGTACGTGGGAGGGTTGACAACCCAGCCACTCTCCTAAACCTGGCTCAACTCCACTGTCACCACACATCCAAACACCCGCACTTGAAAAACAGCAACTCTCCACACACAGTCTCTAGCCAGGGAGGCAGATGGGAGGCGGCCGGGCAAGACCCTGAGGCCACGTCACTGACCCTTTGCTTCTTGTTCCCCTAAGGGCCCTTCTCACTCCCCTGACCCAGAAGTCACATTCATAATGGCCTGTGAGCCCAGCAAGTCCTCTAGTCTCTGCCCCCTCCATCTGTTACAGGAGAGAACTGGGCTAACTCGGGTGGCACAGGGCTTCTATTAATGGCAGTCCCAACGAGGGCACCCTTCAAGAAACTCCCAGGGACAATACCTGTGGAAGGGGCACATCCCTCTTTGGAGGATAAAAATTTCTTGAGTTCACAGGAAACTGGAAAACCAGTGTAGATTTCTTTTTTTATTTTGAGATGGAGTCTCACTCTGTCACCCAAGTTGGAGTGCAGTGGCATGATTTCCCCTCACTGCAGCCTCCGCCTCCTGGGTCCCAGCGATTCTCCTGCCTCAGCCTCCTGGGTAGCAGGGATTGCAGGCATGTGCCACCTCACCCGGCTCATTTTTGTATTTTTAGTAGAGACAGGATTTCACCATGTCATCCAGGCTGGTCTCAAACTCATGACCTCAAGTGATCCCCGCGCCTGAGCCTCCCAAAGTGCTGGGATTACAGGTATGAGCCACCTCGCCCAGCCCCAGTGTAGAGTTCTAATGGGGGGTGGCAGGGAGGTTGGGAAAATTGGTTTGTAATGCAAAGTGCAGATGATGGATTTATCCCCCATTTGCTCTTAAGCGGTTGCTCATGCTTAGCTGCTGAATAGACATATACACACTCCCTCTCCATGTCCCTTAATCGCCAGAAGAAGGGCCACAATTATGATAAGGAAGTAGTTCCTCTCTCCCTGGCAGAGGCCAGTTTGGACCAAGGAAAGCTCCTGGGTGGGTGGGTGGGTGGGTGGGAAGGCTGTTGCTGAGGTCTCTACGTGCCATGGCAAAGCAGGCCCAGTGGTGATGGGTTAAAGATAGATGGGGCCGGGCGTGGACGCTCATGCCTGTAATCCCAGCACTTTGGGAGGCTGAGGTAGGTGGATCACCTGAGGTCAGGGGTTCAAGACCACCCTATCCAACATAGTAAAACACCGTCTCTACTAAAAAAAAAAAAAAATGAGCTGAGCATGGTGATTGACGCCTGTAATCCCAGCTACTATCGAAGCTGAGGCAGGAGAATCGCTTGAAGCTGGGAGGTGGAGGTTGCAGTGAGCGGAGATTGCGCCATTGCACTCCAGCCTGGGCAACAAGAGTGCAACTCTGTCCCAAAAAAACACAGATAGGGGCAGCAATCTTACATCTGTGAAAGCTGATGAATTGGGTGGGGTAGAGCACGATTAGCACTGGGCGGGAACCAGCTCCAGCCCAACTCCCTTTGGGAAGTCACTCCTCCACTGTGACCTTTTGTTTCCTCATCTGTGATGTATCCAGGGGTCCCTTCTTTTGCTCAAAAAGCTGGGTCTCTAATTTCTCTTGTAATTTGTCCCCTTCATGTCAGAGAAAATAGAAAATGAAGGACTTTTGGAGAAAAAAGATGGAAACTCAATAGGCAATTTAACATTAAAACTGGAGAGCTGGTTGGGTGCAGTGGCTCATGCTGCAATCCCAGCAGTATGGGGCCAACGTGGGCAGATCAGATGAAGCCAGGAGTTAAGAGAGCAGCCTGGCCAACATGGTGGGTGTGGTGGCACATGCCTGTAATCCCAGCTACTTGGGTAGGACTGCTAGAGAGCAAGACTTGGTGTCAAAAAAGAAAAAGAAAATTGGAGACCCCTGGTTAGGAGCATTTCTCCACAGTCCCTGCATCACCTCACTCAGGAGCTTTCTTGCAGAGCCCTGAGAATGAAAAGTGTCACACTCAGACAATGCCAATTTAATTGGTGACTAAACTCCCAGCTCCAAAGGCAACAAAGGCTGGATTCGCTGGCACTGCTGGCAGATTTTTTTGAAGGGCTTTTGCAAAGTCACCGAAATAATTCCATTTTTAAAAAATTTGGGCAGAAAATTTCCCTGGTATTTCTTGAAAGTTTCTTTTAAGTCTGTCTATACTCAAAAGAGGCGTCTATTCATATTTACCTCTGCAGCTCCCCTCCTGCCCTGAACCAGGGAGGGGGGCATGCGGGCTGACTTCTCCAGACCACCTAGAATTGCCAGCCCTAATGGGTAAGGCATACCACCCCAGGCTGAAAAGCCCTCCCCGTAATCAAACCCCTTTTCTATTTACACGAACAAATCCTTTCTTGTTTTGAGTTGGGTCTGGGAAGCAGGCAGACATTGCTGAAAAACTCACAAATCTCCTGCTCTGCTGCATCCAGGATCCTGATCTAAGCATTCCTACGGGCCATTTCCCCCCCTAATAGCAGGATTATATTTACCAGCCTTGGTAATTCTCAAAAGCTTCCAGGAAAAAGTGCACACTGTCAGTTAACTTCATTAAGGAGGAAGACCCTCTTCCAAGAAGAGGGTGGAAAGGAGCGGCAGGGCATTTACCATCTTCTCTAGAATAGCCGAAACACTGCAATCCCAGATGTGCTTTGGCTGCATCTGCTGCCACCTTCTGAACCCCAGAATGAACTGTCCAAAGGCCATCTAGAGAGGCAGGTGACGTACCACGGGCACAGCGGGGGCACGGGGTCCTCTCTGGGGAACAGTTAGTAAGCTACTAGCCACGTTAAACCTGTCCCTCCACCCCTCAATCCTTTCCCTCGACTTTCATTTTGAGTCAAAGTCTACCTAGGGCCAAGGATGGCTGAGGGAGGGAGGAGAGAACATGAAAAGGTACAGTACCTGGTTTCCCATTCTGATCGGGGGCCTGGGGCCGCCTGCGTATCGCGGTGACATAAAAGGCTGCAATTATAGGGAATTAGTTCAATGACAGCCTGCCCTACTGCACAGTGACAAATACAAATGCTCTCCACAAAGTCTCATTTTGTTATAACTAGTGATCTTTTAAGTTCTCTTTCTCCTGGTAGCCTCTTCCCTTTAAGCAAAACTTCCTTTGGGCAGAGGGAACGACAGATCCACACAACAAATTTATCTCCCGACTCCACATTTTTTTCATGGAGATCTACTGTGGGTGGAAGGGCAACGGCTGGGACTTTGCATAAGACACAGAAAAACAGTTAAATCAAGGCAGGGCAGAGGAGGAAACCTCTGCTCTCCGTAAGGGCAAATAAAAGGGTTAAAGAGGACTTGTACGTAACATTTTAAGGGTCTGCAGACAAAGCTGGACACACGAGCACGCACACGCGCACACACACACACAGAAACCACCAGCGGGGATGGAGAGGGGAGCGAGGACTGGGGGAAACGCTATGGAAACAGGAAGGAGACAGCGGGCTCCCTAACTTAATGCAGAGGAATGGCAGGAAAGCTTTCTCAGCAGCACGAGTGCACAAAGAAAAGGCTCGGGATGCAGCTTCAGTTACAAACAAATGGTGAACCAAACTCAAAACCAAACCAAAAGTGAGAGAGGAAAAAACAAAAACGCAAAGGCCGCTGACAAGGTCACAGAAATATATCTATATTTTTTTCCTTTTGTTTCGTATCCAAGCTGGGTGTGATGTCCGAGGAATGAAGACTATCTTTAGAAAAAAGAAATTTCTAAAAAAATTTCATTGGTCAATAAAGACTCGCAGGCAGTGGCTAGAGCACATTTTGATTTTTGTTTTTCCTCTGCGGGCTCTCTGCTTCCTCCGCGCCCCGCGCCCCCGGCGGGCGGGAGCGCCACGGTGCGTTTACCTGACTGTGGGGTCCCATCATGCTGCTAGGATTGTGAGGTGGAGGCTGTGCGTGCGGCGAGGGCTGTGACCCCGGAGGACCCTGTGAGGCCAGACAGTAGAGGCAGGTTATAGATCACAGCACATGGAGAAGCGCAGAAGAAGCTTAAAAGAACAAAAATTAAACCAAAACGAAGAGTGGGCGGCGGGCGTGCAGGGGGAAGGCTCTGGTTGGTGGGAGGTGGTGGAGCTGCTGCTTTGGTCGCCGGCTCAACGGTGTAAAATGGCGAGCGGGAGCAAGAGAAGCTGATCAATACATTCAGGGGGGTTGAAGGAACAAAAAATAAAATGAAGCACCTCTGTCAAAGCACACGGAGTACGGTCCTGGACACAGCCTACCCTTGGAGCGGAGTTTGCCATGTTAAATACGTTGGTTGAGACAGGCTCAGAGGGAGTACAGTGACGCACAGACACAGGGACCCAGGTGCAAAGCATGTAGGTGCCGCTTGCCCGGGAGGTGGGGAAGGATCGGGAAGGGCCCTGCCCTCAAGGAGCTCACAATCTGGGGGACAGTGACACGGCTATGAGTCACTCAAGGCAGGACTGATCAAGTGTCAGGGAGAGGCCCAGGCGACCAGTCTCCTGGGGGCAGGAGGGCTGGGGGCACTGACGGATAAATAACAGAGGCAGGAGGAGCCAGGGGCACCACAGATGTAACACACAGGGAGTGGGGAGACAGACAGTGAGTGAGGGCCACGCGGTGTGGGCAGCGCAGGTTTGTGCACTGTGAATTCACCTGCATTTCAAAGCAGCCCTATGACGTAGGGTTTCTCATTCCAACTTTTACTGATGAGGAATATGAGTCTCCAGGGATGAAGCAACTTGGCCATGGCCACAAAGCTGGTCAGTGGCAGAGCCGGGATGAGAAGCCCCGTGGGTCCAAGGCCCATCTCCAGCCCCAAAACCCAACAGCCCTGGTGCAGAGGTGGGGAGAGGGGGTAGTACATGAAGGGTGGGGACCCCTGACTGCTGGGTGAATGGGTGAGCTGTGCTTTCCATACCTCTGTTCCAAGCTGACCCCCACCCCCACCTCCAAAACCCTGGGCTATGCTGACCTCGACTCCCCCAGAAGACACAGGCAGACGAATTCACTTAAACCTCAGGGTTGCAAACTACAGACTGCAACTCACTCATCCATTTAGCAAGCTGCAATAATTATTTCTTAAAAATCCAAGGTAATTAAAAAAAAATGTGAGAGCTTTGTGTATTTTAAGGCAGGTGTCTTTCATGAACCCCAGTGGCATGTGTAAATACTCCTGTGTGTACAGACTGGGCCACAACGCCGAAGGACTTTCCTATCGTGGGTCAAGTCAGTGAGTGTGGAGAACTGCCTTGGAAGCACGTTCCAGCCCACCTAGTGGGGATGCCGATGCCAGGGGTGAGGAGACAGGCCCCCATTCGCTCTTCCCCACCCATGATTGTGCTGTTTTTTAGAAGTTGGGTTTTAGAAAAATTCAAAATGCAAACCGGAGATGAGTATGGTTAAATTGAAAAGAGAGTGGAGCTGCCTAGGTAGGGTTTTCCCCTCGGCCCTCTCCTGCAGAGCCAGGCTGCCAGCCGCCTGCCCGCTGGGGAGGCAGAGCCCAGGGCTGGGGAGGAGGGGCAGCCGAAAGCCAGAGGGCGTGGGCCCACCGAGAAGAGGTATGCAGAGAACATCACAGGGGGCCGTACAGGAACCCGAGGGCGCCGCCGCTGACAGGCCTGGGAGTTTCTTGGCCAAGCGAGGAGCTGCTCACTTCCGGAAAGCTCCGAGGAGCAGATGTTCCCCTACCTGCCACGCTACTAATTTCAACAAGTGTGTGTCTTTCTAGCGGCTGCCAGCAACGGCATGGTTTGTTACCATGAGCAATTTTCTTAATTAACAGACATTAATTAGCCATTTAGCAATTTTGCAAGCATTTGTTTAGCGGCTTTCCTAAACATGAATACCACTGTGATAATGGCACTGATTAGAGGGTCCCCTAATTAACAGTACAGGGAAGGAAAATTGAAATCACATAAATTAAAAAGGGAGGGGAAGTTAATGAAGGCGGGATATATTTGCACCTGCAAGTCTTTTGTACCACGAAACTTGGGTGTAATGTAAACAAAACAAGATAATTTGAAGTCAATCCCCAAAAAAAGAAATATGAAAAGAACAGAGGAGGAAGGTTCAAGGGTGAGGTCCAGTTGCCAAGAGGGGGCAGAAGGCCTCCTGTCGGCTCCTCGGCTCTTGGCAAGAAGGGAGCACCTCCTCCCTCGCGTCCTTCCCTTCCTGGTAACTGAGCTTCATCCAGGCGAGCGGAGGGGCTCTGGGCAAGCCCCTCACACCTATGTGCCCCCTGGTCAGGGAGGTGAGGCAGCTGACTCAATGACCGATTAGTAAAAACACAAGTGAAGCACACGAGAGCGTGTGGTGCACACGGTGGGGCCTCAGTCGACAGCAGCCTTTACAAAGAACCAGTGCACCAACCCGGGTGTGCTGAGGTTCAGAGAGCAAGGCTGGCATGTGTGCCTCCCTCAGAAGCCCCCCTGGGAGACTCTGGTGACCAGTCCCTGGATAAGCATTAGTGGCACAAGCTTGCTCTTGGCGCGGCTGCCTCAAGAACAAAAGGTGACAAGCAGTGAGGATGGAGCCAGGCTGGTCAGGGAGACCTAGCCCAGCCCCACAACCTCTCTGGCTCGTGGGGAACAGTGGGGAAGGAGCTGTTAATCTGGGGCGGGAATAGCAGCTCAGAAGTCTCCCCTCTGGCTTGGAGCTAGGGGTTGGAATGATGAAGACCAGGAATCCCGACCCAGGCCAGCCAGTCACTCAGGAAGAAAATCACACCGCATTCTTGACAGAGGCCAAGCTAAAGCTCAGTGCCCACCTCCCCAGGGCTCGGAGCTCCTCTCCCACCTGCCGTGAAGTCCTGACAGGTTCTGCCTGCCCACCTCCCGGCACACAGCCAAACACCTGCCATTTCCCAAAGGGCCACCCACATCCACATCCACAGAGAGCCTCTGTGCGTCCCGGCTATCTCTACTCAGCCTGGAGCTCCATAACTATGTTCCCTGCAACTGGGCTGTGTCCCTAAGATCCTGCGTCATCACGGAGGAACCCTGCATAGCCCAGCACGGTCTCATGAGCCGAGAACAATGTTTGTGGAAGCATTTGCTTCTGCAAAGAACATGACAGATGAGCCGCCCATCTCTATGAGCAGTCAAGGGCTCTGCTGCCCTGTGTTTTGTTAGACAGTCTCGTCTTCCTTCCCAGCCTGCATTCTCAACAAGAGATCCACGGGTAGGTTTGGAGAAAACGGACTTTGTGCTCTTTTGGGTTTGTTACCCACTCGGGCAAAAGGGTATGCAGGAGGCAGACAATAAGGAAAAAGGAAAGAGGTTGAGGGCTCTACCTTTGGTGGGATGGGGGCTCCTCTCTTCCTCAAACTCTGAACAGACTCAGCAGGTAGGCAGAGTGGACTGTGGTGGAAGGTAAGAGGAGGGGGGAGTCTCAAAGCTGATGATGCTTTTCCACGCAGGACAACTCTCTGGTGAGGCTTCCACTCGCTGAAAGCTTTTGAGGAACCCAAAATAGGTGCATCTGGAAGGCTGCTTGGCCAGCAGTCCTAGTTCCATTTACACCATCTCCCACCCATGGGCGCTGGATGACTTCGGTTACAGATGCTGCCTAATTAACCCTCCAGGGACACGGTGGATCGGGCAGATGGCACCCTCGAAGTGTGCAAAGTATCAAGCTAGGCTAGTGTGGCTGAGGGTCCTTACTAGGCTCTTAGGGAGAACGGCACCCGCCCAGGAGTCGCCTGTTTGTCAGGTGGCTCTGACAGATTCTATCATCCCTTCCTCCAACATTTTTATTTCCAGGGGAGTAGAAAAGGGCCATAACAGAGGTGTGACCTCTCCAAAACCACAGAAAACTAGACTAGTTGGTATCTGAGCCACACCTTATAACTCTAGCCCAGGGCTCTCCTCACAGCATCACATTCCCATTTGCATCTCTTTAGGATTTGGAAGGAACTGGGTTCGAATCCTGGCTCTGCCACTGACTGCGCTTCCATTTTCTTATCAGTGGAATGGGGCTGTCAGGGTAACAATAACCGTGAGTGTGGTCTTTACCTGCATAAACTCATCTAATCCTGGACTCTTCGCAGTAAGGGATCAATAGCAACATTTTATTGCCAAGGAACTGAGGCTTGGAAAGAAAGGTACTCCAGGATTGCATAGCTATTATGTGGTGAAGCCGCGCCTCAGTGTCTGATTCTAGAGTCTAAGCAGGTCCTGGGTGGCCCAACATTCTACAAGCCTGCAAGCAGCACCTCTAGGTCATCTGTCAGGGCAGAGAGCAAAGAGCAAACTGCAATGTGTCGGAGAGGCTGAAGGACTTGGGGGTGCACCGAGATGCTGCGTGCTGACCTCCTATGTGCCCAGCCAGCCCCATGCTGGGTCTGGAGGCACATCAGGCTCGTCCTGGCCGAGAGGAGCTCCCAGGCTAACTGAGGAGAAAAATGAGGACACAGAAATAAGCTTAAGTGTTGGCTTAACCTGCCAGTGGCTCCAAGAGAGGGTGACGCCTACCTCCCTCTCACTCCCAGACAGGTCAACTGAGGCCCAGAGTGGCCACAGAATGTAGACCTGGTACCCCCATGAGCCAACTGGAGCTGGGATGAGAACTGGGGTCCCCTGATGAGTCAGAGCTCTTTCCACTGCACTGCATTGCCTCTGCAGGGGGGATGGCAGCAGGCCGAGCCCTCGGGGAAACCCCAATGTGGGGGAAAATCCCCGCTTATGAATCTGGGAAAAGGAGGCAGGAAACACGCCCACTCCCTGTCTGGCCTTCCAGCTGCCCTGGACCCTGTTAATGGACTCGCTATTCCATCTCAGCCAGCCCCACGATCTCTGAGTGGAGACAACTCACTCCCGCAGTTCCTTGTTATTCTTTCTCCTGTAATTTCAGCACCGGGTAGTGCTCCCTCCAGCAGCTCCTGAGAGCCACTTAGGCAGGGCCCAGGAGGCTCTGTTATGGGTGTGATCGAGGCAAACACTGGGCCATTTCACGAAAACTCCGAAGTGTGGACACTGATGGTTTAGTGAAAAAGCCTTTACCCACATTGATGCCGTGGGGAACAGAGCACTCCCACAGCAACATGGATTCAAGGACTCTGCAGAAAAGCATTTCAGAACCATCAGTAGGACCCCAGCCCTTCCGCACACTCTGGCTAAGTTCCTGCACTTCATCTGAAGCCATCCTGGAGAGACGGGCTGTGGTGTGGCAGAAAGCACCCGCCATCGCGCAGGCCTGGGATCCAATCCCAGCTCCTCCGGGTCATGCGGAGTCCCGATTCCCAACGGCTCTGAGCCTCACTGCCCTCATAAGGGAAATGAGGACTATTCCAGAAACACTGCAAGGGTCCCAGTCCTGGTCCCCATCCTCCTGCTCCTGTGGCCACTCGCCCGTCCTTTACAAGGAAAGCAGGAGCTCGATGTCCGGCCTCACCTCGCCAGGCCTGATGAAGGCCCTGAGTCCTCCTTCATAAGCCTTTCCTGCTCCAGGCCTTCAAGTGCTCTCTAAACACAGACCCTTTCCTGACTCTGTAACTGGGGGTGCCATGTGGACCCCTCCAGGCCGGGCTACTCACCCCCACAGGAACCTCTGGGGCAGGGCCCAAACGGAGCAGCAGGACTGAGCTAGCAGGTGACCACACTGCCATGGGCAAGGGGCAAGACCCAATAAGCCCCTGGGTGGGCACAGCTAATACCCTAGGGCTCACAGGAACCAGGAAGAAAACTTAGTACCAAAAGGGTGACCACGTTGGTCTTCTGAGCTAAAGATTCTTGGAGCTGGATGGAGGATAGCTCCTTAAAATTAAAAATAAAAAACAAACAAAAAAGACTGGGCACATTGGCTTACACCTGTAATCCCAACATTTTGGGATTACCAAAACTCCATTTCTACAAAAAAATACAAGTTAGCCAGGTGCAGTGGTGAGTGTCTGTGGTCCCAGTTACTCAGAAGACAGAGCTGGGAGGACCCCTTGAACGAGGGAGGTCGAGGCTGCAGTGAGCCGTGATCATGCCACTGCACTCTAGCCTGGGTGATGGTAAGACCGTGTCTCAAAAAAATTAAGAACAAAACAAATCTACATCGATGTTTTAAAGAAGAAAACAAGCTCAGTGTTAAATATTTCCCAAACTCACTGCTGCTTCCCCCATATTCCACCCCGTATGCCACGCATATTCCTCACATCTGCCTAGAACTCATGGGCTTGCAGAGAAACAGTGCTGAGACTCAAGTCCTGGCTCTATGGGTTCAGGGGCGTGCCTGGGAGGGGCGTGTGTGAGGACAGGCTGTGGCATGTGCTAAGGGCACTGGTCCCAGAAGCCCAAAAAGCACCGAGGCTGAAATCCTGGCCTTCTGGCCGTGGGTCTTGGGCAGTGCATCCCGCAAGTGAGGTGGGGAGTACAGGCTATGCTTCTCTCACGGGTCACGAAAGCTGTGAGAGTTCTCTGTAAGCTGCTGACAGCTACCCAGACAGAAGCCATTACCACCCAGCCAAATCTGCCTTTTGTCTTCACAGAAGACTGCCGGGGAAAGGGGACTCGAGGCTTGAGGTTGTTAAGAGATAAAACACTCCACACATCCCCATCCCTCCTGACTCCTAGGACACTGGCCACTGGTCTGGAGAGGCTGAAGGAGTATGTTTTCTCGCCCAGAAGCGGGACGCAGAGGACCTGTGGTACTGGTGGCCTGTGTAATCTGCCTGTTAGGTGTGTCACTTTAATTGAGTGAATATAAAATTACAATAATTATACATGGCAAAAGGCACTTGACAGACAATCCAATTTGCTCCTTGGTCACAAATGCTGACAGAAAATGCCATAAGCTCAGTCCGGGGAGAAGGCCAAGGTGTGTTCAGGTGCCCCTGACACCCGGGATCTGTCACGATGACCTGCCTCACCCACAGACCCCGAGGAGAGGGAAGCTGACTACCAGATAAGGGCAGGAAGGGAAGCAAGTCATTTTACATGCAGCTCTTTAGAGGAAAAGTTATTTCCTTGTTTCAACCCACGGGAATGAACTTGGCATGGCTTGGAGAGGGGGTGTGTGCAAAAGGTGTGTGTGTGTGTGTGTCCCCTAAGGAGGGGGGTGTGTTTGTGTAGAGGGTATGTGTGTCCTGAAGGGGGTTGTGTGTGTGTGTGTGTGTGTGTGTGTGTGTGTGTGTGTTTACAGGCCAGAGCTGGGGCTGAGACAATCCAATTTGCTCCTTGGTCACAAGGTTAGTCCTTGGTCACTAACTCAAGGGCAGAGGGCGACTAAGTTGCCTGCCTGCACACATAGCATGGGCCTGGCACAGTAGGTCGGTCCTCAGGGGGCTGAGCCGGGCCACACAACAGTGGAGCAACTGCCTGGGCTTCTGTGTGGTCTCCAGAGAGCTCACAGTCAGGGGGGACCCCTGGCTACCCAGCAGAAGAGCCCACGACAATCAATGGCCCTCTGTGGGCAGACGACAAGGAGGCGACTGGGTTCAGAGGTCTGGCAATGGCATGGGCCATCTTCCTGGATGGTGGGGAAGTCACCAGTTAGAGAAAGCAGGAATGTACTGCATCTCCCCCTTGTAGTCACCTCTGCATAAATACCAGGGTATCCTCACAGCCATCAAGCCCCACTCCTTGCAAAGGTCAGCAAATGGTTCATTGATCTCCATGCGAGCAAAGGCCCCAGCTGACCTCCCTTCCTCCCAGCAGTCTCCCCAGGGAACCAGGGCAGCACTGGGCAGACAGCGAGAGTGCAAGGTTTGCACCATCAGGAATCCGGCTTCCCTAGAGAGCCCTGCTAAGACATGAACAGGGGGCGGTCAGTGAAGGCTCTGCTCACCAGGCATGAGGCTCACCTGCCTCCTGGAGGAACAGAATCAGCAGGCAATGGTTTCAGACACAAAGAGAGGAAACATGGCAAATGGAAAGTACAGGTGGTGTCTAAAACCTAACGTGGAGTCTTCCACACACTGCTCATCAGTGCCTCCTTCTCCAGCACCTGGCCTGTGACTATGCCATGACACAGATGGGAAGACTGAACCTCAGGAATGTGAGCTCATTGGTTCCAGGTCCAACCTGCTCCCAAAGTCTAGGCTGGGTCCCTTGCACCAAGCTGTGTACCAGGGCAATGGCTGATCTTGGCTGCTGCACAAGGACCCCAAGAGCACAGCCACCAGGCTCAGCTCGAGCCAACTCAGACCCAAACTACTGCCTGCCACTTGTTTTTATAAATTAAGTTTGATTAGAATACAACATAAATAAAGTTTTAATGGAACATGGTGCAAATAAAGCTTTGTTGGAACAGAGCCATACTCACTTGTGTTCTGTCCACCGTTGCTTACAAAGACCTGACGGCCCACAAAGCCTAAAATATTTCCTAGCTGTTCCTTCGTGGACAAAGTTTGTAGACCCCTGAGTTAGATGACGGTCCTCAAGACTAAAGGGGGGAAAAACTGGAGTCTTCTTTCTCAAGGAAAAACAAAACAGTGCTGCACTTTCTGATTTTAACCTCACATTTCTCTTGTAAGGCAAATGAAGCAAAAGTTAACCCCATTTTACAAAGGGAAAACTGAAGTATATATAGTGACATTAAGGCATTAATTATCAGAGAGCCAAGATGTATGCCACTCAGGACAAACAGAATGAGCATCGGCCAGGCATAAGCACACCCGAATTTGGTTCTCACACCAACATGCTCCATGCTCTCTAATCAATAAGCCCTGGGTCTCTTGGCCACTGCTCCTGAACACAATGATAGTGCATCATCGTAACATAAAAACCAGCACTGACGCCCAGCCGGCTGGTCCCAACCCTCCTTGCTGATGGTCTCCCCAGTTTCATTCTTGCCACAATGCTGGAGAAGAAGCCCTTCCCTTGTTTACCAGCACAAATATTCTGGGAGCTTGAATCTTAGCCTTGAGTTCTTTTGGCAGATTTGAACTGTTTGGACCCTTTCCTGTGGTGTGAATTGGATTCTCTAGGGTCATCGCAGCCAGGAAAAGGCTCCACCTCGAATGGCTGTGGTTGGGAAGGGGCAGGGTATGAGACACAACTTTGCCTCCAGCTACTAAATGCTTAAGGAGGGTCTTCCTGCTGGAGATTCTCCCTGTGTGTCCACATGTATCCATACAATGGGGCATTGTTTTCAAGAACACAGCTCAATATCCAGAACACATGGGCAGAGCCCACCTCTACCTGGCAGTCAATCTAAACAGGCACTATGTCCCAGTACCCTGAGCTAAGTGCTGGAGACAGGTAAACAAGCCTGTATTCTGCCCTTCCCTAAAGAGCTCCAGGCTGGCCAGTGAGACCAGGGTCTAACACTCTAATAGAGGCAGAGGTACCAGTGCACTGGGGAGTGAGGGATCACAGAAGAGTCACATTTAAGCAGGACTTGCAGAATGAACAGGTATCTCCTGGCACAGAAGAAAAGGAAGGGGATTCTGGACTGTGAGGAT